>CAUYQG010138501.1:0-12015 GCA_963574415.1 Tarsius wallacei | reverse complement strand
ACAATAAATCAAAAAATTAGCCGGGCGTGGTAGCGCGCGCCTGTAATTCCAGCTACTTGGAAGGCTGAGGCGGAAGGATCGCCGGAGCCCAGCGGGTCGAGGCTGCGGTGGCCGGGAGCGGCCACTGCACTCCAGTCTGGGCGACGGAGTGAGACTCCAACTCAAAAAAAAAAAAAAAAAATTAAAAAAAAATAAATAAATAAAAAGAAGGTGAGAGTAATGGGAAGTGGACTGGAGGTGGGGGGAAATATAAGAGTTAAATATCATTGAAATGACTTTGACTTTAATTCAGAGTTAGATGTGGTGTCATCGGATGGTTTTGAAAATAATTTTGAAGGTTCCTCTTACTGCTGTGCAGTGCCTGGATAACATAATGGAGTACGGGGGAAACAAGTGGGAGACTGGATCTGCCCAGTGCCGAAAGTCCCACACTTCGTAGGTACGAAATTGAATTTTAAATGTTCTCCCCTAAGCCTATTTTCCCCACAGTTTTCTGTCTCTCCATAGCCGGCTCCACCCAGAAACTGAGGCCAGATACCTATGCGTCATGCTCGGTCCTTCTTTTCTGAAAACTTTCTTCTCCCTAAAGCCATCAGTAAATCCCATCCCTATCCTGTGAACTTGCCATCTCCACAGGCTTCCTCTCTGTTCAACAACCGTTGCCTCTTGCCTGGTCTGTCACAACTGCCTCCTACTTTATCCTCTCTTTTCTACCCTTACCCCAATCCAGTTCTTTCTCTATACAGTGATGTGTGTAAATAAAGTCATATCACTGCTAGTTTAAAATCCTTCAATGGGAAATAGAAACTGCTTGAAAAGTAAGGGTTTCATTTGGAATGATGGAATGTTTGGTATTAGATAAAGGTAGTGATTGCACAACACTGTGAATGTACTAAATGCCACTGAATTGTTCACTTTTAAATGGTTAATTTTATGTTATATGAATTTCACCTCTATAGATTTTTAAATATCTTTTAATGGCCTATCATTGCACTTAAAATAAAAACATTTTTACTTTACTTGAATATTACTAAGTTAATTAGGCATAGGTTTGGTTGCAAGTTTTAGAAAACCCAGCCTTTAAGGACTTTAACAACATAGAAGTTTATTCCTCTTTCACATTTTAAAACAATCTGAGCAGGGCCTTTATTAATAGTCAGATGGGATGCACATGGAGTCCACTGGGCTAAACAGTGACTGAGGGGCTGAGGTCACCAACTGGTGCTATTCTGCATGATGTAATACCAAATATGTCAAACTACAGGATAGTACAATGTCTAAAAAAAAAAAAAAGATAGCATCCAAGTCAAATAAGGTTCTCACATCAAATTTGTGACAATTCCTGGGCTTTTCTTCACTGGAACTACAACAGCTACAGAGACAACAGCTGAAAATTGGGGGCACCCCTCACTCACTCAGCCATACCCTTGCCTTCATCCTCCCAAAAGTAGATATGTTTTTCTATTTATTATATTTAGTATTTATATTTATTATTTATATTTAGTAAATCTTTATATCTATTATTATCAAATATATCTATATTTAATATTTATACATACAAATTTATTTTATATTATAAAAAGAAAATAATACTGAGATGACCTTTTAAAACAATTCTTTGGGGGTAGAAAATACCAAAACAACACAGAAATCAGAAGAAGCCGAGCAATAAAATGTTCCATTTGTGGAAGGCAGAAAAACACAACTATAAAAGCATTCTTTGCTTTTTCTTCTCTGCCACCCAACTTCTATTTGTACTTGACAAGGCCAAACTAAACTCTTTTGCCTTGTTAGGAACTGCAAGGATTTTTCCAGTCTTCTTTTTATCCCATACCACAGCAGTCCTCTTTCAGTATAGCTGGTTGACTTCAACTTTTCACCTTAGTCCCACTGGATTTCTCTCCCTATTTTCTTCAGAAAATGCCACTTGAGTACATATTTCAGTCCCAAAAGAATGAGGAAAATGTTTTCGTTGAATATTTTTATATCACTGATTACTTACTCAGTGAAGCTTGGATGCTCCAGGATAAAAAATTAAAGTCATGTAAGTGGGACCTGAACATTAACCACAATAGCACAAGGGAGGGATCTGCAGTCCTGGGGGACACTACCAGGGGAGGGAGGAAGGGGGAGCACCTGATCTGAAACCAGGGGAAGTGAGGACAAGTTGGAGGCCCAAACTTCACCCACACATACATTACTTAAGTACCTAATCCTGACTTGTACTCCACATCTTTATATGAAATAAGGTTTTTTAAAAGTCTTTCTTTCAGAGATATTTTAAGTTGGGCAGAACTATGCATACATCCTTCTGTTGTTACAGCAGAAGACCTCATGAACCAAGGAATTGCCTTATTAGCTTTATCTTGTTGACTATTATATTTATTTCCTCAATATTTCTGCAATTCTAAGCATTTCCGCTCATGCCAATGAAGAACAGTGTAACAGTTAAGAGCTTGGTCTCTGAAGCCAGCTGCTCAGTCCCAGTCTGACTACTTCTTAACTGCATAATCAAGGGTGCCACTCAGTTTCCACATTGAGATATAGGATTGAGATATGCCCAGCACATTCTAAGTGTGATATATATATATATATATATATATATATATATATGTGCTGGCTACATTCAAGTGCTAGGTGTACACTTATTGTTATGGATCAAATGAAGGGCAAACTGATGCCATCCTGCCTTTATGAAGCTAGCCGCATGACTTAACGTAATCCTTGGTTAATTATTTGTAATCAAGTGTCTCCCTCACAAGATTGTTGTGAAAATCACGAGATATGCCAAGAAAAATGCATAATACAGGGTATGGTGAATTTTAAACCCACAGTGAGACTTAATATTGCCCAGCAAGAAAACCAAGTACTTAAACAGCCTAAGGAATGTAATAACTTCTAAAAAGAGAAGCTCAGAGTGCTCTGGGAGCACCAACCAGGATATCTACATTGAGTGCTGATAAATAAGGAGTTAGTTAGCTAAAGAAGACAAGGAAGAGAGTTTCCAGAAAAGGAGACCAGGGCACCTCACCATTGTAAACAAACTGGGAGAAGTTTAACACAGCGAGAGTGGGAGCAGGGAGTGGCAAAAGAAAAAAATGAAGTGGCAGACAGAAGTCTAGTCATAACAGACTTTTAAAGCTGTACTCAAAGTTGCACTTTATCCTGAAAATGGGAGAAACAGGAAGCCGTGAAACTTAAAAAGGGCTTAAGCAGGAGACTGATAAAACCAGAAGGGCATTTTAGAAAGAGCCTGGTGGCTGCAGAACGTGGAGTGGAATAGAGGAGGCCAACAGTGGAGGCAAGAGTCACCTTGAGAAGCTGCTGCTGGTCCTAAGTGAAGGGTGGAAGGTGGCATATGCGCAGGACAGTGACATGGGGTGGAGCGACTAGAATCCTTCCTCTGTCACGCTGCGGTGGTGAGCACTTCATGTCTTCAGTTTGAAATGTCCTCTTTTTTCCTAAAATGTACAGAGTTCACTGTGACCATTTCTTTGGTTCGACTCCTCTTATCTACTATGGTGACAAGTGTCATTTGTCTTCCTGAAAGTTTCCAAAATGTGGTGCCACAGCTGTAGGTGCCAGGGTAGCCTTCACCAGCATTTGCTGGTCTGGGTGCTTATTATCTCCCACAAAGAGAATAATTCATCATCAAATGTTGCTTGAGGTTTCACCACTGGTTTTACATGCTGCCATCTGGAGCTGCCCCCAAATATGTCATGAGACCAGCAGCACTACAGAGATGATTAGGACTGCAGGTTTCCATCCAGAAATTTAATGTTTACCTTACCCAGAGGAAGAGTACAAATACTTCCTTGTAAAATCAAGTAAGTTACAAACTTCTTCACCATCTGACCATACACTATCCTTTTTTTTTTTTAATTCCTGGGGAATTTTTGTCCAAAAGAAGTCCTGGGCAGAATAAATAGCCTCAAGCAAACGTGAAAGTAAAGGAGGTGGACGTAGAATTTCCCACGTTACTATTCGCTACTCTGCATTCCCGGCCTTCAACGCCTTAGCCTGATTCTCTTTGAAAGGAGGAAAATGAACAAACTAATTTATAATAAGACTTTAGCATGTGTTCTTAGTGTAAGGTAGACCCAGTCTCAGGGAATCAAAGATAATCTCAGACTCAAAGGGCAAGAAGAACTTGCTGAAAAACATGGATTTGGGGTAATGAAGATAACAGAAGGAAGTGCAAGTCAGAATCAATTTGATTGAGATCAATGTCCAATCTGAGAGCCATGAATAGTAAGTCTTCCTTTCCCACCCCACCCCTACAGGCTCCTTCCTGTGCAACTTAGCAGTTAACTGCACAAACCTTCCAACACTCTGACTTCAGATCTTTAGCTGCCACTGCTATAGCTGGCGTCACCTCCTGCCATTTATGCAAAAAGGCCCCTTGGCCTGAACTAGGTTACATCGGATCATTACTTGGAACTGTGCCCACTCTGAAATAATAAATGTAAAAATCTCTCTCGCCGACAACAGTGTCCTCAAACCTATGCTTCAAGTTCATGGAGACTTCAGGTGTTACCCCTTCTCCTAATCTCAGCCTTTTCTAACTTTAGGGACTCTCTGGTTTAACCCGAATTCCACCCCCTCACACAATGAATTACATTTGTAGGTTTCTACTTTATACTAGACTGGTTGTTCTCAATTGGTTGTACACTGGAATTAGAAAGCTTCTCACACACACACACACACACACACACACACACACACACACACACACTACCTGAGACCCACCGAAATAATCTAATTGGTTCATGGTGCAGCTTAGATATAAGGAATTTGTAAAGTTCCCCAGGTGATTCTAGCCCATGGGTAAGGTTAAGGACCACTGTTCCATGTACCGGAGATATAGCAATGAAAGACAACTCTTATTCTAACAAGTTCAAGGTCTGTTCCTCATCTTGTTACCAGCTGTCTCAATTCCCTTGTCAGTTTGTCCGCCTACTACAGTTGCTCCTCCAGGTCCTGGTCTTAGATGAAACCACCAACCCGCTAGCTCTACTCAAGCACCCAGGTGTCTTGACACAGTTGTGCTAAACCTGTAACTCTTCTGATCAACTTCATTACAAATCTATGAGTTCCATTTTCAGCTTGGCTTTCAACCCTGGCAAATTTTTACTTGTCTTTTGCCAGCTCCCTGTCTTATTTCTGATAGTAGGTATTTGAAATCTTTATCTCTTTCTGAATTCCTATCAAGATCCCGCCTCCCTCCTCTCAGCGAATAATTCAACCTCTTATTTAACAAAGAAAATAGCAGTCATGGTAGTGAACTCCCCCAGTGCTCTTCCTGCCCACCTTGATATTATATATCCTTGCTCCTCCCTTACATCTTTCGTTTCTTTCTCTCTTCACCACTCTCCACAAATGTGCTCTGCCTGCTTTGAATTGCTCCATTCCCTCCCTGTCCTTTCACTGACCTATGTCTTGAAAGAATTCTCTATGCTCGCAGCCTCCACCTCCCTTTCTCCACTTAGTCCTCCATAGTTACCATTTGACTTTTACTGCTATCGCTTTACAAGTTCTTTCCAACTTTTCCATGTCATGACACCTCTCCATTATTATATTTATGTGGTATTTAAGGACAATACACAAAATCATGTTAGGTTACTTCTGGCCATGTGAGAAACTGGGAAGGCTTACTTTCAACTCACCTGTAATCCTTCATGATTTACCAATCTGCCATGGTGCGCCAGGTGGGTAGGTCTGATCCACTGAGTTGCTCTGGCAAAGGACACCAGTGACATCAATGACAACTGCAGTGTCTGCTTCCCTGTCTTCATACGCTCTATAGAGAGTTTATCGACCATGAAAATTCTTTTTCCTTGAGTTAGGGTCTCACTCTGTCTCTCAGACTTGAGAGTAGTGGCAGATTACAGCTCCCCGCAACTTCAGCCTCCTAGGCTCAGGTGATACTTTCACCTCAACTTCCTGAGTGGCTGGGACTACACCTGACTAATTTTTTGATTTTTTGGTAGAGACGAGGGCTCACTATGTTGCCTAGGCTGGTCTCGAACCCCTGAGCTTAAGCAGTGCTCCCGCCTTGGCCCCCTGAAGTGCTGGGATTACAGTCATGAGCCACCATGCCTAGCCAATCATGAAGACTTTACTTAAAATGGTCACAGTTTGGTCAAGATAATGTAGAACTGGAGGCCAGGAAGTTGGTGGAGAAAGGAGTTGTTTCCTTTCCTTTCACTGTCTCCGTGATGAAAGCAGTTGTTTAGGAGAACTCTACCATCAGCAGGCAACACCTTGAAATCCATGGTCACATTATGTGAACAGAGGTGGTCTCACTATATGCAAAGGGCCCCAGAGTCTTAATTTGCTAAGAAATTGGTTGATTGTGATGTGCAGGAATTATTTGTATATCACTGTACCCCTAGAACAGTAATAAGTACTTATAAGTAATTAAGGTCCTAAGCATGGATTATCTGCATGTTTCTGAGGAGAGGCCATTCAGGGAGTTTGCATAATGCATAATTTTTGCATAATTACAAGTCTGAGGATATCAAAGGATCTGAGAGTCAATATACCCAATGAGCAGCCATTTTAATATTGCTTAGCTTTGTTATGTTTTTCTAGCAGTTCATTTTAACTTGCCCTTTAGTCACTAGCCAAAGACAGAACCAGTTTCTCAGAGGTAGCTTTTAATAATTGCTTTACAACCCTCTCCCCAGCCTGTTTTATAAACAAGTTAACCTAATCAGCTCTTTGCCCTTCATGACACAGACCCCATCAATATGGCAGCAATCATGTGATAGACCCACCCATCTGCCTGCCGTCTATCACCTAACATCAATACCTGTGTTTACCTGTTCCCTTCATGATGATGTGAAAAAGACCACCACCCAATCACCTTAACGACCTGTCTCCATCAAAGGGAAAGTTTAAAAGCAATTAACTTCAAGCAGCCATGGGCCATTGCTTTGTTAAACTCTGGTGTGGCCAGGAGGCTCTTTGAACACGGGCCAGGCCACATTTCCTAAGCTCTGGCCCCCTCCCCTACCCTGGGGAGGTGAATCCCTGTTCTCTCTCTCTCTAATTTACTTTCTAAATAAACTGTATTTTCCAACCTAACTTCTGTGCAGTTCTTTGCATCTTTCACACAGCACCGCATCACAGACACTCCCCAGCGGGACTGACCTAACATTTTAGAGGCCCTACCAGGAGTTTTGACCTAACATTCAGTTTTCATTTTACAACCTAACCCCAGTCCAAGTTTTTTGGTTTTGTTTTTGTTTTTTTGGAGGGGGGATTTCTGGCCAGTGGCCAGAATTATTGCTGTATCCTTTTTTTTTTCCCCAGGCAGTTATAAGCATTTTTCCATATTTTTTTCCCCTATGATACGGTCTCATAATATCCCATTTAAACACATCAGAAGTTACTTATGCAAACAAGCCCTGTGGGTGAAAGGGTGAGGCTTTGTTTTTGTTTTTAAGAGACGGTCTTGCTGCGTTGCCCAGGCTGGTCTTGAACTCCTGGGTTTGAGTGATCCTACCCCCCTTGGCCTCCCAAGCAGCCGGGATTACAGGTACACACACCACACCCAGCTTTGGGGGTGGGGGATAAGGTTTTGGGGAGCTTTGACATCACCAGGTTGCCATGGTGATGGGGAAGACAAAGGGGCCACTTCTACAAGGAGCTTCCTGGGCTCCCAGCACTCAGCAGGCTGCAGAATGGTGTGGTATGAGATGGGGGGAGTTGTCAGATGGCAAGGTGTCTATGGGCTCACCCCAGACTCAGCACCCGGCCTCCAACACTGCTGAGTCAGCGCCCAGGCCCAGCAGCACCCCAAGGAGTCCGAGACAGCAGGCCAGAGCCACCCTGTGAAGGGTACCAGGGCTGGGCAGCCCCGATCACCTGGACCCTAGACCAGCGTGCATCAGCCTCACATCGTCGACATTATGAGCTGGGCGTGGGGGCACCTGTATCCCAGCTACTAGGGAGGCTGAGGTGGGAGGATCGCTTGAGGCCAAGAGTTTGAGGCCAGCCTGGGCAGCATAGCAAGACCCCATCTCTTAAAAAAATAAGATACTTGTAGCTGAATTATTCTTGGTGTGGGGCTGTCCTGTGCATCGTGGGATGTTGAACAGCATCCCTGGCCTCCACCCACTCGATGCCAGTAACACCCATGCCCCTCAAGTTGTGACCATCAAAGATGTCTCCAGACATTGCCAAATGTCCTTTGTTGGGGGGGTGGGATTTCTCCAGGGTGAGAACTGCTGAGTTGGGTGTCCTACTGACACGTCATAGATTTTGTGTCTGTGATCATCTGACCTATGGGAGCCGTTTGGACACGTTTAAATGTCCAAACCCCGGTCGGGTGTGGTGGCTCATGTCTGTAATCTCAGCACTTTGGGAGGCCCAGATGGGAGGATCGCTTGAGGCCAGCAGTTCAAGACCAGCCTGAGCACAATGGCAAGACTCTCTAAAACAAAAATAAAAATTAGCTGGGTGTGCAGTTCAAGACCAGCCTGAGCAAAATAGCAAGACTCTGTCTCTAAAATAAAGATAAAAATTAGCTGGGCGTGGTGGCAACAGTGCTCCCAGCTACTTGGGAGGCTGAGGCAGGAGGATCGCTTGAACCCAGGAGGTTAAGGCTGCCGTGAGCTATGATTGTGCCACTGCACTCCAGACTGAGCAACAGAGCAAGACCCTGTCTCTAAAATAAAATTTTAAAAAAGCCAGAACCCAGCCCCGGGGCAGGGCCCGCACAGTGTGTCCCCTGATGAGGCTGGTGTGCTTAAACGTGAAGACTTCCTCCTCTCCCTCTTTCCCCAGTCATGTATTCTTTCACCACACGCTCCTGACGCCTCCGTACCGAGTCCTGGCAACCAGACGTGACTCAGAATTTCAGAACTGACTCAGCCTCCTGCCTGTGCCGAGTCAGTGCCAACACACTTGTGGTGTGCTCTGCCCGTGCGGAGAGTGGCCCGTGACTAGAGCTTGGGTCTTCCGTCCTGGGCATCCACGTTCTCTCCATCAGGCCCGAGGGTAGGCCGCATCCTGCTTTTTAGAGGCAGAAAGTGTGGCTCAGAGAGGGGAAGGGTAGTGCAGGCCCCGGGCAGGTGCAGCCAGCAGAGCCGAGGCTGGAACCAAGGCCTGACCACCCCCCACCTCCCCACCTCCCTGTCTCCCCCCATCCTCCTGCCTCCCTGTCCCCCCCACCCGCTACTCCTCCCCAGCCAAGAACATCCCGGTGCTGTCGAGCATGGAGTGTGCTGCCTCCATCTTCTAGAGGGGACACCGAGCCCAGGGAGGATGAGGACAGAGGCCCCACCAAATTTCCAGTCCAAGGTCTTTCTCCAGTCAGCATCTGCCCTGGCTTGCTCGTGCTCACGGACACTGCAGCCTCGGCCTGCTGGGTTCAGGCGATCCTTTTGCCTCAGCCTTCCAAGTAGCTGGAACTACAGGCGTGCACCGCCACATCCGGTTCATGTTTTGATTTGTTGTAGAGACAAGGTCTCGCCAAGTTGCCCAGGCTGGTCTCGAACTCCTGGGCTCAGGTAATCCTCTCGCCTCTGCCTCCCAAAATGCTGGGATGACGGGTGTGAGCCACCGTGCCCGGCCCACCATCTCCTTTCTGTCCCTATGAACGGGAGACCTCTGGGGCCCTTGTGGGAGTGGGGATCCAGACAGTATTTTGCTTCTGTGACCAATGTATTTCACCAAGCACGATGCGTCAGCACTCCCTTTTAAGGCTGGACAGCCTCAGTCATATGGCTGGACCACGGGCATCTGTCTGTCTGTGTCCAGGCCCTGCTCTGTTTCTCGGTGCGTGCCCAGGAGTGGAGCTGCCGGACCCCCTGCGTCTTACTCTGACTGGATTTGCAGCTGCCAAAGTGCCCAGGGGTGTTGCTGCGGCTGCTGGCTGCGGCCCGGCAGCTGCAACCCTCCCCAAGGCTCGGAGTCACACCAGCCAGCTGAGGCTGCTGCATTCTGGGTAGGCCTCGGTTTCCTCTTCTGTGAAATAGGGCAACAGCCCGGGGCAGAGGACCACAGCCAGTGGCCCGGCCTCGGGGGCCACCTGGAAGTGGGGTTTCGCAGCAGCCCGGGCTAGGCAGCAAGGCAGCGGTGGGCACCGGACAGGCCTGCGGTGAAGGCGCCGCTCACACCCGGCACGCCCACCCGGGCTGTTCTGAGCAGGCTGCTCCCCCCGCTGGGGACAGCCTCTGCCAGGGGACACGGGCCCTCGGATCAGACTCGGAGGCCCTTGCACAGGCCAGGGTTTGGGCCAAAACCCCTCACACCACCAGCAGGGGAAACTGAGGCCCGGAACTCTCAATCCTCCCACAGGCAGATGCCAGCCAGTCCTCCTGGGTCCCTGAGTCTTTCCAGGCCACAATCGCGCAGCGCGAACAGGACATTCTACTGACAAGCCTCCTTGTTTTTTTCTCAGATTTTATTATTTTATTTGAGTCAGAGTCTCACTCTGTCGCCCAGTCTGGAGGGCAGGTGCACGCTCATGGCCACCGCAGTCTCAACCTCTTGGCTCCGGCGATCCTTCCGCCTCAGCCTTCCAAGTAGGGGAACCACAGGCATGCGCCACCACACCCAGCTAATTTTTTGCTTTATTGTAGAGCCGAGGTCTTGCCATGTTGCCCAGGCCGGTCTCGAACCTGTGGGCTCAGGCCATCCTCTCACCTCCACCTCCCAAGGGGCTGGGATGACAGGCGTGAGCCACTGCACCTGGCCCCCTTTGTTTTAGATACAGGGGAGTCTATAAACCCACTAGACCTAATGGACATTGTGGAACACTTGCCTCGTGACTCCAGGACACACATCTCCCTGTCTCCCCAGGACAGACTGCAGAGTGAGCCTTGGATGCGGCAAGCAGGACCGGGGTCATTCCAGGCCTGCTGTCTACCTGCAGCAGAAGGGCTGGGGAGCTCCAGAGCAGGAGACTGGAGGACCCAGGGCTCGTGGACATTCCGGAATGCCCTTCCACGCTGGGGACCTGCTCTGGACTCCTCAGACAGTTCTGGTGAGGGCCTGGGGGCCCCTGGGACACTCTGCAGATCTGGGCATTCGTGAGGTCTGCTGGGTGCCCCTGAGAGTCCTGGTGGCTCTTGTGGGGTCGTGGCCTCCGGAGGGGACGGCCCCAAGCCAGCTCTCGGGCCCGCCAAGAGCATGTCCTTTCCAAGGCTAGGAGTGGGGCCTACTTCCGGGAGCTGCCACATGTCTGTGTGGCCCTCCCTTATTCGAAGAACGTGTTAGAAGCTCCTCCACTCGATTCCTGCCACCCTGCTGAGGCTCCACTCCCCACCCTGCCCCCACGGCACCCTGGCTCCAGACCTCTGGGCGCCCCAACCGCCCTGCCCTGGCCCCACAGCTTTGCCCAGCTGTTCCTTCTGTGTCCGTGGGGAAGGACCCGGCCCGCCCTCCGAGGCCTGCTCCAGCATCACCTCCACCGGGAAGCCCGCCCTGGTGGGCTCCCACGGTGGAGCCCAAGCTCCCTCCCCTCCTCTGCCCTGCCAGCCACAACCTCACCAGGGTGGGGGCCTCACAGCTGCAGCCTGGAGATGTTGGGGAGAGCAAGCAGTGTGCAGTGTAGACGGGACTTGGATCTGTGGGCCCTGGCTGCTCCCAGCCCTGTGGCCTGCTTCCTGGTGGGATCCTGGGGAGGCCTAGACCAGAGAGTGTGTGTCTTGCTGCTGTGTGCCCCCTCCCAACGCTGTCTCTCTCCCCCTCCCGCCCCCTCGTTCCCCTCCTCCTCCCCCTCCTCCTCCATCCTCTGCCTCCTCCCCCCGGCCCCCTCCTCCCTCCCCCTCCTCCTCCTCCTCCAGCAGGCAGATCCCAGGAGTCGCGCCTGGCAGGACCTTCTGGGTCTCCCACAGGCCACTCTTCAGACTTACGGTTTGCCCCGTCAGCCGTCCGGGAGGCGGCTCCTCAGCTGTGAGTCCGCACGTGGTTCGGGAGCTGCCACCCTCCGCCTCTATCACTGCTGCTTTCCACCATGACCCCAGGCTGGCCTTGGGGGACGGTCCCAAGATGGAGCCTGGG
>CAUYQG010138500.1:0-26360 GCA_963574415.1 Tarsius wallacei | reverse complement strand
CTCTCACTGAGGAACCGTCTCTGCGTGACTGGGAAACACACAGCAGTCACAACCAAACCTCAAGGACCTGCTCCTGGGTCCTCTCCCTTCCATCTTGCTCACCGCAGCGCCTGCCAGAAGGTCATGGAGAGGGGCTGCCTGCCTGCTGCCTAGTATTTCTTCAACAAGCCTGTGGGGACGAGGAGATAGATGCCTGTGATCAAGGCCGGTGGGGATGTACGAAAGGCATTCCCCTGGGGTGATGAGAGGCGGTGGCTTCAGGGACGGCTGGACCACCAGGAGTCAGTAACTGCAGTGGCGTGAGTGGATTTAATGGGGATAAATATTGAAGCGGAGGGTAGAGGGGTGTTGAATCACAGATCTTAACCTGCTGGATCCCGGGAGTCATGACATAGTGTATGCCTCCCACACCAGTTGGAAGCAAGGACCCCAATCCCCAGAACCCTTTCCTGCGTCAGAATTTGAGCCCTTCTCCCTACAGGAAAATTAGGATGGCAGTGTACACTGTCATCAGCAAGAGCACAACTCTCTTCTGCTTTGTGGACTGTTTGTTTCGCCAGGGTAAGTGGGTCATTTTGTGTGGGGAGGTGGGATGCACAAAATGTGAAAGCATGAGCCTGACGGCTGGATTTAAACCACAGCCTTCTGCTTAAGAGTCGTACAGCCTTGGACAAGTTTCCTAATGTCCCAGCCCTCTTTTTCTTATCCATGGACAGGGACTAGAGCAGCAGTTGCATCTCCGGTCCTTGGGCAGATTAACGGGAATAACCAAAGCCCTGCACAGGACCTGCTCACAGCCCGAACGCAGCCCGGCCCCCATGCACACCTCCTTGGCTAACCAAGCTCTTTCTCCAGAACCAGACGACTTCTTATGCTCTTTGCCCTCAAGGAATGGGGCTGTAACCCATGACACTGAAACTCATTCACTAAGTTGCATTCATGTATACACTGGCTTTAATTTACAATCAACCGCAGCCTTTTTTTTTCCAGATGGGAGCGGCGGGGGGGAGAAGGATGCTGGCTAGGCTACCGCTCTGACGGACTGGGAGTTATAATGGGCACCCCACTTCGTGACACAAATCCAAGTCTTGAGATCCATCAAGTCCGTGGACCGGAAGTAGATTTCAACCCAGTAGTAACTTCCAAAGGAAACGCATATGGTAGACCAAGCTCCCAGCGTGAGAGGTGCTCTACTCAAATGCAAATTATCCACACAGGTTTGGTTTTCACTCACAGTTCACTGGGGGAGAATGACACATGTGTTACAGACAACAAAGGGTCGCTTTCGTGGAAGTCCTTCTACGTCCTGGGCCCTGGGCTAACCCCTTTCTCCTTCTCTGTGGATTATTTAACTAAGCCTTTACCCAAATCTACCAACCAGTTGCTGCCTCTGAGGACATATGATGACAAGCTTGGAATATTAGGCAGGGCATCATGTTCCTGGAGAGATAACGGACTCTCCGAATGTGTGGCAAACGTGAACAGAAATGCCTTTAACGATGGCCAGATGTGGTTATGCCCAGCGAGTGCCTCGCGTCAGTCAAAAGCTAGTGATCCACTTGCGTCCTGAAAAATGAATTTTATTCCCCTCCTAATTCCACTTTCTTACTTGTCCCCAAAGCTTATAGGTGTAATAAATGTCTAGTGAAATCTTTGACTTCGTATGCAATCATAAATTTTCCGATGAATGACAGCCCACGCAGAGACAAAGCTCTGTCACGAATCCCCGGATAACCATCATTTATTTTATGTTTCTAAATGTTCAAGTAAAAGCCTGCATTTTAAACAGCGTCTATAATGACCTTAGAGCGCTGCCTCCCTAAAGAAGAGTAAAAACGAAACTCTCCTGGAGCTGCATCTTGTGTGTTTGCCTGAAGACGTGGAGGAGAGTGTAAGGACTGGACGAGGCGGGACGCACGGAGAAGCTCACACCCCACCTTTCACTTCCGTGGGCAGCTTCATCAGTAGCGACGGGGGCAGCGTGGCGGTGGTGTCACCCACAGGCAGGAAGTAGATCAGAGGAAAGACGGTCACAGTGAGGACCCGTGAGCCGAGGGATCCTCGGGGTGGGCCTTGAGGACAAGGTGATTATGTGGTGGGAATGTGTCGCGGGGGGACTCACGGGGGACAGGGAGAGGGGCTGGGCCCCTGAGCTTGGGCCATGTGGCTCTGTGGCCGCTCAGCAGAAATGTGGGCAGCTTCCAGGCTTTGTCCCGGAATGTCCTTGGGCAGCTTGAGATAAAGCAAAACAGATGGCGCTTCCACTTCAGAATCAGGCGGGAGTGGCCAGGCTCACCAGGAAGATGGTGCTACAAGGTGTCTTTTTTTTTTTTCTTTTTTTTTTGAGTTGGAGTCTCACTCTGTCGCCCAGACTGGAGCGCAGTGGCCGCTCCCGGCCACCACAGCCTCGACCTGCTGGGCTCCGGCGATCCTTCCGCCTCAGCCTCCCAAGTAGCTGGAACTACAGGGGCGCGCTACCACGCCCGGCTGATTTTTGATTTATTGTAGAGATGAGGTCTCGCTTGCCCAGGTGGGTCTCGAACCCGCGGGCTCAGGCAATCCACTCACCTCAGCCTCCCAAGGCGCGGGATGACAGGCTGAGCCGCCGAGCCCGGCTGACCTACAACATTCTTTCAACAGACACAAGACTTTTGTTGGTTCCCAATAGCCAGTTTCAGAGACAGTTTCACCTGCCACGGCTGTACTCATTTTTCTTCCTGTCTAGCCCTTCAATTCTGTTTTTTTGAAATTTTGTTTCTTCTCAAATAAAAGGAGCTAAATGCAGGGAAACAATTCTATCAAAAGATTCATTCTGACAAGAGAGGAATTAACTAAACCTTTATTAAAGATATGTTCGTATCTGAATTGCTACATTAATTAACTTTGTTCAAAAGCACGAATAAGCAGAGTAGGGGGATGGTCACAGTGTCTCACTTCAAAGGAAAGTCTCTAAACTGCTCTTGAACTCCCTAAACCGTTTTGTAGCCTTCCAGGGAGGATAGAGTTACGTGCAGTATAGTTAACAGGAAGGTAAGAAGTTAACTTGCAAAACTGACTTAAAGTTGTTCAGCAAATGGTGGCCATCAGGACAGCACTCCAAGTTTTTTTTTTTTTTTAAAAAATAAAGGTGCAGTCTGGCTATATCGTCCAGGCTGGTCTTGAACACTCGGTCTCAAGTGATCCTCCCACGTCAGCCTCCCAAAGTGCTGAGGCATGAACCTCCCAAAGGATTATAGGCATGAGCCACCATGCCCGGTCCTGTTTTAAACATCTTTTAAAAATCAGGGTTTGGCTAGGCTCGGTGACTCAGCTTGTCATTCCAGCACTTTGGGAGGCCAAGGCAAGTAGATTGCCTGAGCCCCTGGGTTTGAGACCAGCCCGGGCAACTTGGCAAGACTTCGTCTGTATAATAAATACAAAATTAGCCAGGTGTGGTAGCGCGTGCCTGTAGTTCCGTTACTTGGAAGGCTGAGGTGGAAGGATCACTGGAGCCTAGCAGGCCGATGCTGGGGTGGCCGTGAGTGTGCCACTGCACTCCAGCCTGGGCGACAATGAGACTCCACCTCAAATACAGGCAAACAAACAAACAAACTAAAAATCAGGGTTAACAGATTTCACTGCTCATGGAATTAAGATGACTTTATTAACATTTTACGGCCTGGAGAGGCAGGTTAGCATAGGCAGAAAACATACAAGAAAATGAATTGTAGCATGGATTTTTTTTCCTCCTTTGGTCAAGCAACATAAAGTCTGATCTTAACAGCAGATATCATCGTGGTGGCCACGTCTGAAAATTAGAATTTTAGGGCTGGCATTTGTGCTAAACTTGGCGGGCCTGCAGCTGCAGGAGCCACAGGAAGGCTAGGGTTCGAACTGAGGCCAGCAAGAGCTGCGCTGCATTCAGGTGAACCCCCACTTCCTCACACAACCCTGCCACTCAGTAAATCTCCGGCAATATCTGCAGAATGAACAAAGGGTGGAATGCTAGGAGTTGTCTGAGCAGCCCCACGGGCTCATCAGGGGAAGTCTGAGATGTGCAATCCAGGTGAGAGTCAGGAAAGGGAGCAGGTGAGAGCCCACCTATGGGGTAACAGGGCGGGAACCCAGGAAGTGGGGCGGGCAGCGGGGGAGGGTTCTGGTGCATTCTGCTGCTAACATTTGTTTGGCCTTCAGGATTTGCGTGTGGTTTTCTGGTCTGCATGTTAGAGGTGCTTCTCAGGAGAGGCAGATCTGGATAAAGGCATGCCGGGGCCAAGCCAGGGAAAGGGAAAAAAACCGAAAGCTGCGAAAGGAACCCAAGGGAATTCACGAAGAGTGAGGACGCCCAAGGCACCGCAAGGATGCCAACTTTGGTCGCGATGAAGATGCTGCATGCTGATCCGTAAAAAGGGAATGCAAATGAAGAAAAGAATTGCATCGACAGTAGACAGTATTCATGACACCATTTTTTCCTGTTTTAAGCACAGGATGACATTTGGCCCATCCCATTCGGCGGGTGTGAGATTCTCATGACAAAGGTAGTGATGGGAGGGCAGGGAAGGGGTCACACGAGCACCTTTTGTGCCAGGATTTATGATGGTTTCATCATAATGAAGCCTCGCGTCGTCCCCTCTGATAAATCACTAACCCGAGAGGCTCACGGGGCCTCGCAGGGAAAGTGCAGGAAAGCCCTTTGCTTTTCCCTTAGAATAATTACATAAGTAATGTACAAACGCATGTGGGTGATGAGCTTCAAATGCCAAAGAAGACAGAAATAAAAGGGAAATTTACCTTCAGTCCTTGCCACTTGCGTTAATCTCTTTCCTTCAAATGTGTAATTACTATCAACTGCTGATATGTGGCCTTTCGGTTTTCAAAATTTGCATACATGTATGTACTCAAATTTTAAAATCTGAAGGTAATTACTGAGGAGCACAAGTCATTGGAACATAAATAAGAAGTAATTTAATCTGTTAAAAATGACTTTCCCCCAGATGTGATATTTTAAACCTCCCTTTTTATTGGCTGGTGACTTGGTTTCTTAAAGAAATATCAGCCCTTTTCTATAGTTTTCCTGCTCCTTTCAGTTAGTATTAAAGTGGTTTTCATTTTGGTATTTAACATTATACTTATTTGCAATTTTTCAGCTGAGGGTGGTGGCTCATGTCTGTAATTCTAGCATTTTGGGAGGCTGAGGCGGGAAGATTGCTTGAGTCTAGGAGTTCAAGACCAGCGGGGGAACATAACGTAATGAGACCTCATCTCTAAAAAAAAAAAAAAAAAAAAAAAAATTAGCTGGGCATGGTGGTACACACCTGTAATCCCAGCTACTTGGGAGGCTGAGGTGGAAGGATCGCCTGAGGCCCAGGAGGTTGAAGTTGCAGAGAGCTGCGATCGTGTCACTGCGCTCCAGCCTGGGCGACAGAGTGGGAGCTTCAACCCCAAAATAAATAAGTGCATAAATAAAAAAAAATTTCAGTCTTCATGTGATTCAGAGAGGGTCTTCTCCTTAACCCCCAGGAAGGCCAGAGCTCTGTTTGGCTCTGGCTGCTTGAGTCTGCGTGGGGTGGGTGGCAGGGAGCTTGCTTACAGCTGTTTCTTGATTGGCTGTATCCGCCATCCTAGCCTCTGTAAGCTCAATTAGGGTGGCGACAAGTGGGAAGCTTTTTTCCACTCAGCACTGAAGAGTACTGGTGGCCCCTTGTCATATTTTGGTCCCTCTGCCAACCGCTGACGGTGTCATGTCCATGTTTACTTGGATGGCACACATCTTTCTCCCCTGCCACACCCAGCTATGGTGGCCCTGGGAAAGGTTCTTTCAGTCTCAACCATTTGCTGAAACCACCTGCCTCCAGGACTGGCAGACCCGAGTGGGATCTCATCGCCTGTGTCTGTCACAAATCAAGTACTTGAGGGCTTGGAGGCAATTTTGACTTTCTCTCCAGCTGGTGCCTCCCCCATTCCCATTTGTCATCTCTCTCCAGGTCTCTCCAACACGGGTAGTATAGAGCAGATCGGCAGTCCTCAGAGAGGGAGTACGATGCCTTTTCTTCTTGCTGGACTCCGGTGATCCTTCTGCCTCAGCCTTCCAAGCAGCCGGCACTACAGGGGTGCACTACCATGTCCGGCTAATTTTTGATTTACTGTAGGGACGAGGACTCGCCGAGATGCCTGGGCTGGTCTTGAACCCGTAGGCTCAGGCAATCCACTCGCCTCGGCCTCCTGAAGTGCTGGGATGACAGGCTGAGCCCAGCCGCTCCATGTTTTATGTGCACAAAGCAGCCAACACCGAGGCCACCCTCCTCCCCACCGACCTTCCAGTGAGAAACAAAAAGGCAGAACCAGTCTCACCACCACTCCCCGCCACACAACCCTCTTCCCATGTAGGTGAAAAGAGAACCGAGAGGGGAAGGGGTCCCCAGCCTTAGAGGAGCAATTCCTCTTGTGGTCACCCCAGTCTTTGCAAGTGATTCTCTTGGGGACTCAGTGATGATTGTCTCCCTTGTCTTGGGGAAGGAAAGCCATCCTCTCTCCCTCCTGCCTGGGGACTAGAGGGAATCCACTTGTTCTGCGAATTACTCTCCTAAGGCTACTTGGAAGACAGAGGCAGAAGGATCATGGAGTCCAGCTGGTCAACGCTGGGATGGCCGTGAGCGGGCCGCTTCATTCCAGCCTGGGCAATGGAGTGAGACTCCGACTCAAAAAAAAAAACCCCACAAAAAAACCATGAAGCCTTTAGTGCCTTTACCTTCAGTCTTGACCCTTAGCTGAAACTCTGCACCATGAGACAAGGCCAAGTTGACATCTGTTTCGTATCCTGAGTCACCAGACTTGCTCCTTTGTTGGTTGTTCTCTCTGTGACCCTTTGCCCAAGACCTTTCTCCATCTTTTCTGCCCTGTATTGTGCTTGGAAAGCCGACCTCTACGAATGATATCATCTTGGCTTCCTCTTTCTCTTGCTTCTGGTGGGTATTGACTAGTGGGAAGCACTGGTGGGAGACTGGACAGTGGTGGAGAGGGAAGTGGGGATATTTCTAATGCTGACTTTTGCCCCAGCTGAGGTTCCTTCATGACTTCAGCTTCTGCCTGGTGGCCTCTTTGCCTCAGTTCCAGCTGCAGCTGCTTCCTCCTCTTGTTCCTTCACGTGGGTGCTAATCCCTGGGTGCATTACCTTTCCATGTGGGTTCCCTCCATACCTTGTTGTTCCTTGAGTTCTGTCCACAGCTCTGAAGAGTCTCCACATTAAAATAATTTTCAACACATCTTCTGAGTGGACCATCTGTTTCCTGCTACGATCATGACACATATGCTCCCTTTTTCCATTACCAAAATATCCTGAGGTCTTGCATGTCATTACATACAAGGGAAGACCCAAAAAACCCTGGAATTATCTTTTGGAGGGTGGGCCTCTTGTAAGACCGGCTTCTTCTCCTAGGTAGGCATTGTAGGAACCCATTGGCGTCGGTGTACCGGCTAGCGTTGTTGTGAGAGGCTGCGTTATGGAAGAAATGTCCCGAGTTGTGGCAAACAGGTGACTGATTCTTCCACCATGGCAGAGCATCTGTGTACACCATGCTGCTGAGTGTTCAGGAGTTTTTGACCCAAAGCTGGCATGACACCCATGCCCCACCCTCCCTATTCACCTGTTCTTGCCCAGAGTAACTTTTTTTGTTTCCCCGGATGAAAAAAGTTCTCAAAGGAAAACGTTTTGCTGACATGGAAGAGCTGAAACAAAAAACAGCAGAAGCACCAAAAGGCATCCAGACTGATGAGTCCAAAAACTGTTTTGAACAGTGAAAAAAGTGTCTTGATACTGTTTTTTTTTTTGGCACCCTCATATATATTTACTTAAAAGAAAAAAAAATGGCTGCCTAATCTAATCATGAAACAGTATCCAAATTGGGGGCATTCTATAGAACAACTGGCTGTACTCTTTTAAAATGTCAACATCAAGACATGGCCAAGTAATCATTCTAGCATGTTTCATATACACAGTGTCAAATACTGCTGTATTTGAGAATGACTAGATTTTCCTAGATAATTTGTGGAGCTGAAACTTGATTAAGTTCCTAATTCTTTTCATAGTGGCATTATTTAAGCTAAGATTACACCATTCAGCTTTTAGAATTAAAATAAACATTTCTTCGAGTGATAATTCTTCTAGTGCCAGAATGAGGAATAATAACCTACAATACAAATATTGGTACTAACCCCCCTCACCCCCACTGGATCATTCATATTCTGCTTTGGAAAGAAGCTGGTGGTGGGTGTACACAGCATTCTGGAAGCTCAGAGAACTTCACATTGAATTCTCAGGTTTGAAGGCAATGAGACGATATCTGTCTCTTCATAGTTCTGGTGAAATCATTTACAGAGCATTTCAGGATTTGAAAAACTTACATGGGTATGAGAGAAAATTTTGTAGAAGGGTGGGGCTAACTTGGTCATGGGTCTGACCTTCAAGAGAAAGAGGGTTTCTAGCTCAAAGAACCCTGGGATTTTGTCTTGATATGAATTGATGTGATTATCAAAGGGGATCTATCTGGTGAGTGGGTGGCATTGGCAGGAGTTTCATTCAACAGTGAACACCTTAATTTGGGTGGCTCCAAGCTTTCAGCAGGCGGGGAGTTAAAGCTAGTGGATAATCAGTGACCAGCAGATGGTCAGGTCCCACCTAAGTCATTCTCAGCCCTGCCTCACCCAATGTCTTCTCAGTCAAATATTTTGTTACACCCACTTACTTACACCCACTTACTTAGCATTCATTGATAAACTCTACAAACATAATCTGGTAAAGTCTACAAACATAATTTTGAAAAATCAGTATGCTCTAAGGATCAAACAGAAAATAAATGCAAGAATAAATAATAGTATTTATCTTAATACGCACTGCTTGTGCAGAACTACAGCGGAGGAGTGCTTCATAAACTTGACTGTGCATACGAATCTCCGGGGATCTTGTTAAAAAAGCAGGTTCTGGCTCAGCAGGTGTGGGGTGGGCCTCGGGCTTCTGCAGTTCTCACGAGCTTCCGGGTGATGCTGATGCTGCTGGCACACGGAACACACTTTTTGAGGAGCCTGGTTCTGGAAGGCATAATGAAGACATCAGAGCTCTGCACTGAGAAAGAGAACGCTTACGCTTGCAGCCAGACACATGTGTCTTGAACTGGCAGTCGAATTACCAAGAGTGCTGTTGCCATTATTGATGTGGTTTTAAAAAATTCATGAACAATTCTTGGTAAAATTCTGATCAAAACAAAGTCTACTTTTCCCTTGATTTGCACAGCAGCGGCATTCCTGCAAAAACACTTTGTGTTCATGTGTGAAACGAAGTTAACCTCTAGGCTCAGTGAATTCTAGACACATCTTTCACCTAAAGGAATGTCCTGTGACATACTCGAAATTTGTTGGAATGTGGGGCCACTCTGCGTATGCAGGACTATCCCATGGATTCTGGGACATTCAGCATCCTTGAATCCTGCCCACTGAATATCAACAGCACACCCAAGTCATGTGACGATAACAAGAAATGCCCCTGTAAATGTCCCAGCTTCTCTGGGGCAGAGTGTGGGATTCACGGAGCGTGAATCAAGACAGAGGAAGAGTGTCAGTGTGCTAATTAGCAAGCATGGCGGAAACTCATTGTGAGGGTTGGGCAAACACATGGAGGGTTAGGATAGAGACCCTGCAAGCTTCTGAGAGGTAAGTAAGCCTGGGCTCCCTCTGACCCTCCAGCTGGCCCCTTTGCTTATGATAGGAATGTACTTCAGACTCTGCTGGGAAAGGGTTGAGCTGGAGTAGAGCACCCTTACAAATGGTCACGTGCCTAAGGTCACTCGGGGAGCGCGCTCAGCTGGGATGCTTGTGCAGCCGGTCTGGGTGGTTCTGCACCTGGGGTTCTGCCTTTCCAACAAGCAGAACCCCAGGTGGTGCTGAGCTGCTGTGGCATCAGGTTTGCTCCACAAACTCTGAAAAGCCAGAGATGGGGCACTTACCCCGGGGGTGCTGGGGCTGGAGGTTGAGACTGCTAAAAGAAAAACCTTAGAGGCTAGGCACGGTGGCTCAGCCTGTCATCCCTGCATTTTGGGAGGCTGAGGCGAGAGGATAGCCTGAGGCTGGGGGTTTGAGACCAGCCTGGGCAACTTGGTGAGACCTCGTCTCTACAGTAAATCACAAAAACTAGCTGGGCGTGGTGGCCCACATCTGTAGTTCCAGCTCCTTGGAAGGCTGAGGTGGAAGGATTGCCGGAGGCCAGCAGATCGAGCCTGTGGTGGCTGTGAGCATGTCACTGCACTCCAGTCTGCACGACAAGAGTGAGACTCCAACTCAAAAAAAAAGAAAAGAAAAACCTTAGACAAATGACACTGAACAGAGTTTAATGGAGCAAAGAATTACTCACAGATGAGGAGCCCCTGAACCAGAGTTGGCAGAGAGACTCGGCTCAGTCACGTGGTGGAAGGAAACTTGTGGACAGGACAGGGAAAGCAGGAGTGAGGTACAAAAGCATCTGGGTGGCAGAGGTTGGTTGCAGCTTGGCCTTTGGCTTCTTTGAAACCGGTGTGAGCAGTTGGCTGCCTTTGATTGGCCAAAACTCAGTGATTGACACAAGAGGAGGTGACAGTCCGTTGACACATCCAGCTAGGTGACAGATCACTGTGTACAGAGAAACTTAAAATACATAAGAGGCAGCTTGAGGCTAAACTTAATTTCACGAAACCATCAGTGTCTCAGGCCGAGGGCAGCCAGGGGCAGACACCCGGCTTCCATTTCTTCCTTTTTCCTCTGTGAGAGGAATTGTCTCCTCCTCAGTGCTTTGACCTTTTAGACTGAGGAAGACTCCGAGAATTTGAAGGAGAAGCTAGCTTGTCCACATAGGGTTGCCGGTTCTTTCTTCTCTAGACTGGGGAGGGAGGAGGTGGGTAACATTTTGCTTAAAGGTCATCTTAGGTTTCAACGGCACAGAATAAATAGTACAGAGATGCTATTTCTGTCATCCAAGGGTTTAATTAGGCATACTTTGACATACTGTTAATGGATATTTGAAAGCTAGATTTACTGAAGATAACATCTAATTCAGACAATTACTTGCTGATGATTGAGGAAGTTCTCCGAAAAGACTATAAAGGGAAAACTTGTTATTTAATTTTAGAGTCAAGAAGACAGCTACAGCACAGATCTAGACATTCTCACAGTGGTGTCCAGGGCTTGGACTAAGGGGAGACAACTGAGGTGCCCAGGGCCCGACACCTAAGGAGGCTTGGAGGCTCTCAGGGTTGTGCAGGTACATAGGTGGCACCTGAGGGTGAGTGCCTGACCTTGCCAGTGCCCAGGACAAGGGTTGCCTGGCAAAGGGGGCTCACACAGGTGCTGACCCCTGTGCTAAGAACTGCATGGCGGATGCACCGTTTACCTGAATGTAGACAGCGTCCACATGTCTTTGGCTGATGACCTGTTATTAGAGCCATGCTTTGTATTCATATGTTTTGTGGTTGGCCACAGTAAGCCTCATAGAAATCCATGCCAGGTATTGCCTTGAAGACATACACAGGGAAAAATCTCAACCTTCCTCTCAACAAATTTCTCATGCTCTGTATCTAAAATGTCTTCTTGGTCTTCTTACAGGTAGAATCTTATTTTACCGTAGTTACGTAGCTTGCATAGTGACTTTTTTTTTTTTTGAGTTGGAGTCTCACTCCATCGCCCAGGTTGGAGTGCAGTGGCCTGCTCACAGCCACCCCAGCATCGACCTCCTGGGCTCAGGCGATCCTTCTGCCTCAGCCTTCCAAGTAGCCAGAACTACAAGCGTGTGCTATCACGACGGACTAATTTTTTGATTTACTGTACAGACGAGGTCTCGCCAAGTTGTCTGGGCTGGTCTCAAACCTGCAGGCTCAGGCAATCCACTCGCCTCGGCCTCCCAAAGTGCTGGGATTACAGGCTGAGCCACCGAGCCTGGCCCATAGTGACTATTTTGAAAGCTTACCTTGAAAGGGCGAGCATCTCCAGGCCCAGAGAACAAAAAATAGACAAAACAAACCAAAAACAGAGCATAAAAGTCAAAACCACAAACCAGTACCCCTTTCCCTGCATGACTTTTAGTCATGATTAAGTCATGAAAACTTGTTATTTTTGAAAGATCCCAAAGGCCAAAGCCGACACTCGAAATCCTCTGTCGGAAAGGGCAGTGCAGAATGCTCATAGCTAGGTTTCAGTGGCTTTGTTTCAGACCGGCTGCATCAAAGCCTCCCAGGGAGAGAAGTGGACATTTGGACTGTCAAAGCTCCATGGAAGGTGCGGATACTCGAGGGGGTGGAGAGCTGGAGCCCTGGGCGTGGCGATTTTCAGGGTGTCAGAAGTTGCTCACATTGTTAAAGTTTATTTCACCGTGTGCTAAACTGAAGATGTGTTATCAATTGAAAACATTTTATCTGACTTTGCAAAAAAACACAGAATCATGATATCAATAATAAAACTAAAACAACAGCAAGAAAATCCCATGCCCCTTACAAATTACTTACTTGTTTTCATTTTCTCTCTCTGAGTCCTTCTCCAGGCCCCATGGGCCTGTGACCTCTGCAACGTGCTACGACCTGAATGTCTGTGTCCCTCCAGAATTCACACATTGACATCTCATCTCCAATGCAGTAGTGTTAAGAGGTGGGGCCTCTGGGAGGGGATGAGGTCATGAGGGTAGAGCCCTCATGAGTGGGATGAGTGCCCTTATAAAAGAGGCCTGAGGGAGACTGCTTGCCTCTTCCGCCATGTGGGGACCTGGCAAGAAGATACTGTCTGTGAACCGGTCTCACCAGATTCCAAATCTGTCGGCATCCTGATATTGGACTTCTCAGCCTCCAGAATGATGAGAAACCCATTTCTGTTGTTTGTAAATTACCCAGTTTAAGGTACTTTGTTATAGCAGCAAGAAGTGCCTCCTTTTGGTCTCTGAAGTGCCCTCGCATGGGCTATGAATTTGATGTTTTTCTTGGCTTCAATTGATATTGTGGCTGAAGCGACAGCGGCATAAAGTCTCATACTGAGAAGCACCTCATGTCTGGCTTAATGTTCTGCCGTCACCGGCTTGAGATTCTTAAGAACTTTTTAACAAGGGTCCCCTTATTTTCATCTTGCACTGGGCACCACAAATTATGTAGCGGGTCATGTCTCTAAAGACCTGAATATAATTGTGTATGACTGTGATACAAGTGCTCATATGAATTGGTATTCTTTGTTCACTGAAATTATCTCAGTATTTTTTTCATGCCATTGTATACTCTTATGCCATCTTTGTGAGTTTTAATGATTTATATAATAGTCAAGTCAATCATATCGATAATTAGCCATATTAAGTTGCTTATTTTTTACTAATATATATTCTATAGCAGTGAGAATCTTTGTGCACTTAACTTTATCCTTTGAAGATGTTTACACAGGATGCATTCTCAGGATGGGACCACTGTGCCGGGCTGACTATACTTCTCAATTTGCCTGGGACATAGCTGGTGTGGGCCTGGTATATGTATTAATCATGCTGCCTTTGTACTCAGAAGTGTCGCAGATTAGGCTATAAATTTGATGTTTTTCTTGGCTATGACTGGTATCGTGCCCATTGAGTATTTTTAGAAGGAGGAACTGATAAAACTGAATGATCAACAATAAGATATTATAACTCACATAATATTGAGGATAGCCATGTTGGAAAATAAAATATAGGGAAAATAAATGGCTTCTTTCAAAAAGCTTATCACAATAGGTTTAAATTCTCCACAAAAACCATATAATTAGGAAGAATGGAATTACATGAACAGTCATATATTTTGGCAATTTTTTTTTACTTTTAGCAAATATATGATTATGAAGGCCTCATGGTATTGGGGCAAACCACTTGTACACCAAGATGTTATTTTTATTTTTTTTAGATTCATGGGCCATTCAGGCATTAGAATAAAATTTCATTGATCCTGGTAATACAATTTAAAATTTGTAATAATTCAGAAAGACTTGAATAAGTCTTCTCTTTGCTACATGAAGACAAAAAGATCTTTCTTTTTTTTTTTTGTCGGAGACAGAGTCTTACTGTGTTAGTAAGGCTGGAGTGCTGTGGTGTGATCATAGCTCACTGCAGCCTTGAATTCCCAGGCTGAAGCAATCCTCCCTCCTCAGCCTCCCAAGTAGCTAGGTCTACAGGTACGCACAACCACAGCTAGTTTTTAAAATATTTTTGTAGAGATCGAGTCTTGTTATGTTGCCCAGGCTGGTCTTGAACACGTGGGCTCAAATGATCCTCCCGCCTTGGCCTTCTGCAGCTGTGCTGGCGTTATAGGCATAAGCTACGGCAGCTGGCCAGGAAACTTGGAAGTGTAGAGATAGTATAAGCAACAGTCTAGGAAGAAGTGTTTCTACACTTGGGAGAATAAAGAATTTAAAGAGCTTCCGTGCGCTCACATACAGTGAAATGCTCCTGCATGCTGGACCTTTATTTATATAATAAGGTCAATTATATCTACAGTTAACATTCCCATACCTTAATATTTCCCATATTAAGTTGCTTCTTATTTTTTTACTAATATATATTCTATAGCAGTGACTGCTTAGACTGATGCTCTGATTTGCTAATTCAAATAATTCTCATCTATTCATTAGATAAGGGTCTTCTTCCCAGGATGGTTGCCATGTCCAGTTCTAGTTAGTATATAGACATGACCGTGACCACGGTAAAGTCTCATTTCTTTAAACTTGTGCACTATCATTTCATTACTTTTCCCCATTTTGGACAGACTTGACCCTTGGATTTGTTCCAAATTTCATGGTATTTTGCTTTTTCTCTTGAAGGCAAGAGACTGTATTTTTAGGATAAATGCAAAAACTCTAGTGTTTCTAAGATGCATGCTTGGAAATGACCTTCATGGTCCAGGATTTCTAGGGCAGAAAGATTCTGACTGGGTCGGGTGTCGTGGCTCAAATCTGTAATCCCAGCACTTTGCGAGGCCGAGGTGAGGGAATTACCAGAGCCCATGGGTTTGAGAACAGCCTGGGCAATTCAGCGAGACCTCATCTCTACAATAAATAAAAAAATTAGCCAGGTGTGGTAGCATGCATCTGTAGTTCTGGCTACTTGGATGACTGAGGCAGAAGGATCACCAGAGCCCAGCAGGTCGACGCTGGGGTGGCCGTGAGCGTGCTACTATGCTCCAGGCTGAGTGATGGAGTGAGACTTCGACCCCCGCCCCCAAAAAAAAGAAAGATTCTGACTGAATGCTCCCTCATTCTGGAAGGAATGTGCATGTAGAGGTCAGTGGTGTCTGGGGTTGCTGGTACTTGCCTGGAGATTGAAGGTGGGGCTGAGGGCCGATCAGGGCACCTGCTTCTGGAAGGGCAAAGGGTTTTGAAGGTTTGATGGGCAGCACAGACTGCTCAGGCTGACAGTCTTTTTTTTTTTAAATTGAGATCTCACTCTGTTGCCCAGGCTGGAGTGCAGAGGCCCAGTCGAGACAATCATGGCTCACTGTAGCCTCAGCCTCCTGGGCTCAGGCGGTCCTGTCACCTCAGCCTTCCAAGTGGCGGGGACTGCAGGCTTGTGCCACCATGCCCTGCTAGTTTTTTTGATTTTTTTTTTTTTAAGTGTGAGGTCTTACCATGTTGCCTAGGCTAGTCTCGAACTCTTGGACTCAACCAATCTGCCCGCCTTGGCCTCTCAAAGTGCTGGGATTATAGGCATGAGGCACCGCGCCCAGCCTGAGACTCATTTTAATCTTATCTTTGATACCTAGTAGCTCTGTGACCCTGGACAAATCAGTCATCTTCTCTGGGACTCGGTTGTGGTGTCTGCATGTTACTGAGCAAGTTCTCCCTGGAAGTCTCTGGGTAGTGAGTTTGAACAGTGTTCCTGAAAGTGAAAGAAACGACAAGAGATGCCGGAGAGGAGAGACAGTTGGGGACAAATCACGTGTGAGTATTGGGTGAGTCTCCTTTAGAAGAAGAGAGCCTCATGCCTGGGGAAGGGAGACAGGGGAGCTTTGGAGAGGCTCAGTCACCTGCTAACTGGGTTAGGGTGGATGGTGCAGACTGAAGCTGACCTTTTTTTCTCTTATTGGAATTCTGAACTAAAAGGCTTGGAGTGTCACTGCTTGCTAAGAACTCACTGGACAGGGATTTTTGACCCTGTTATCCTATATCCTAAAGTTTATTTTCCAACCTCACTATAGCATAACATCACATAATAGATAAAGAAGGAAATCAAAGTGTTTTATGCCCTGCAAAAGCCATCTCTTGTGGATTCCAGACTCCAGAGAGCCTTGTAAGATGCTGACCTAACCTCCCCGAGGTCTGTCACATACGAGGGGGGCCCCAACATAACCTGGAATTTATTTGTAAAAAATTGCCTATTTATTCTTACATATTTAAGCTTCAATCACCTTTAAAATACTCTCTGTTTGATGCTAGATACCATTCGAGACACTTTTTCCACTGCTTAAAACAGTTTTTGAACTCGTCCATTTTGATGCCTTTAAGTGCTTTTGCTGTTTTTTGGTTTCACCTCTTCTACATTGGTAAAAACGTTTCCCTTTGAGGACTTTTTTCATCTGGGGAAACAACAAAAAAAAGTCACTCAGGGTGAGATCAGGTGAATAGGGACGGCGGGGCACAGGGGTCATGCTGTTTTGAGTCCCAAACTGCTAAACACGCAGTGTGGTATGGGCAGGTGCGTTGTCATGGTGGAAGAACCAGTCACCGGTTTGCCACAGCTCGAGACATTTCTTCCACAAGGCAGTCTCTCACACCAGCGCTAACTGGCACACTGATGCCGATGGGTTCCTAGGACACTTACCCAGCGAGGGAAGCCTGTAGCACAAGGGTCCTGCCCTACAAAGAAATAATTCCAGTTTTCTTTGGGTCCCTCCTCGTACAGGACTTCGGCTACATATCAACAAATCTGGAGTTTTCTACCCCCTTATCTTAGCAAAGCGTCGCCTCGACTGATTCCCAAAATTCTTTAGATAGGAACTACAGATCACCAGTCCAGAAATCTTTGCATCCACCCATGACCTGCAAGCCCCCACTGGGAAATGTCCCTCCTTTCCCGGGCCAAACCCATGAAAATACCCCATGGATTGATTTGTTGGTTTCTTGTAACTTCTGCCCTTCTGAGATGTATATAACCAACCCACTATTCAACCACCGTGGGCATACATTTTCAGGACCTCCTGAGAACAGGTGTTCCTGGGCTTGAGTCTCCAAGTTTGGGTCAGAATAAACCATCTTAAAATATTTTACAGAGTTTGACATCTTTTCGTCAACAATGGCTAGCCCTGTATGCCCTTGCCAGGGGATAGGCGGGCATCTTGTAGGGCAGTGCAGGCTCCAGTAAGTGTGATCTAGAGGTGACAAGCAGGGGTCGGTGGCCAGGGGGAGTATTGTGATGGCGGAAACCGGAATAGTAGGGACAATGGTGCTTCCGAGGAGAGGCTTCAGTGGGACAATAAAGTCATCCTGAGTCTGGATCACCATCAGTTTGCTTAACTAGTTGTTCTTAGCTGTTAGGAGAAGGTGACTTGTTTATAGAGACAATCCGAAAATTAGTCTATGAAAAAAAAAGGTGTCCTCATTTGGGGGGTCTCTAACATTGAAAGGTGAACTGAGACATGGTTTTAAAGAGTTTGCGTAAGCAGTTCGTGAACCAGGACGCACCAAACCAGAAGCGGTTCAGGTGCTCTGCCAAGGGTGTGCAAGGGGAGTGCTTTTATGGGGCAACCGAGGAAGCAACCAAAAAATCTGATTGGTTAGTTACACAGATGCTTTATGTGGCCTATCCTGCTGAAAAGTCCCTGTCTGGGTATGTGAGTTGGTGGCTTCTTACTGGGTAGCCTGAAGTTTCATTTCTCTTTCGTATAGGCATTTACAAGAACTAGCTCATGTGAAGTTTCACTTATGTTTGCAAATCAAGCAAGGTTAAGGTCACTTACGAGGCCTGATAGACTTTGCCTGCTCAGGGATTCTGTAGGCCTCCATCTGAATTTACTCGAACCCTAAAAGTCACGTTTCACTTATGGAATTAGAAATGAATGAACGGATACATTCTCTCCTTTATTTCTCAAGTGCTGACCAGCTGCCCAACTCTGGGGATAAAGACAAAACAAAATACAGTCTCCGTCCTTGAAGCACGCTTGTGGTTTGGGGTGGAGACATTCATTACAGTTTAATGAATATAACAGGGTATTTTTAAAAAATGACTTCTTTTGGCTAAATTTACCTTGTCTTGGAAGTGATAATCCTGACCTCCTTTCTTGCTTTCTTTTTTTTCTTTTTTGAGTCAGAGTCTTACTCTGTCGCCCAGGCTGGTGTACAGTGGCACGTTCACAGCCACCCCAGTGTTGACCTGCTGGGCTCCGGCGATCCTTCCGCCTCAGCCTTCCAAGTAGCTGGGACTACAGGCTGGTGATACTATGCCTGGCTAAATTTTTAAAAAATTTATTTATTGTAGAGATGAGGTCTCACCAAGTTGCCCAGGCTGGTCTTGAACCCCTGGGCTCAGGCAATCCTCTCACTTCGGCCTCCAAAAGTGCTGGGATTGCAGGCTTGAGCCACTGCACCTGGCCCTCTGCCCTCCTTTCTAAGAAGCCAGGGTCTTTGTCGACAGGGTCTTTCTCTGGTGTTCCAGTGTCTTGTTTTTCGCTCTATGTCTTACTTCCACTTTCTAATGTAATTTAGTTTCCAATTCCAAGTCCTTCTGGGATTCTGTCAAGAAGTCAGACAACTTTGTGTCCTTGTTTCCATGGCTGCCTGTAAATACACACGGTGCTGTCTCCTTCCCTAAGCACTCTTCTTTCTATTTTTCAGAATTTTCTTGAAATCTCCTGTCTGCCAGTGAATTCTATCCTGTTTTCTTTCTTGTGGTTTTTTTTTGGGGGGGGAGGAGGTAGTCTTTCACTATCAGTAGGGTCCCAGAAAGAAGAAGAGAGAAAAATGTATTTGGTCACTTTGCCATTTTCTTTTTCTTTTAATTTTATTTTAAAGATGTGGGGTACAATTCAGTTTGAAGCCAGAAACTGTATTTTTTAATGTAACTCCCAGAATGGGACATAATTTTATTTCAAACACGAATTATCTGATTATCTCTATAAATAAATTGCCTTCTCCTCATTGCTAAGAACAACTAATCTAATTGATATTGAGGAATTTTTAAAAACTTTAGTCTATCTTTACGACATAAATAATACTATGTGTATGTAGTATGCTGCTGGACACTTAAATTTGGTTAGTCTCCTTTTGTTATTAATCTAAAATTAGGACTAAACTTTAAATGGGTTTCATGCTGGGAGGTTGACACCAGCATTTTGGAAGCTGGAGAAAAGGATGAGTTTGATGACTAGTGATCCTGTCATTCTTGTGGCTGAAGCAACTCTATAATGTATCTTTAAAAAAAAACATTAGCTATACCTCCTTTCCTCGCCAAATACAATTCTCTTATAAATATTTACAGCTTTCCCTCTCGCAGGCTTTTCATTACAGAGACCTTCATTTTCCCTGATGCAGAGTTCGGTTGAGTTTTTTTGGTTAATAAAGGACACACATTTTTCTTGTGAACCTAGTAAGAAACCAAATTGAAAAGAGCCCAAAATATCTGATGTTAGAGTTACTTTTACATTAAAAAATTTTCCTTTCTTTAAAAAAATCCACCGCCGGGCTCGGTGGCTCAGCCTGTCATCCCGTGCCTTTGGGAGGCTGAGGTGAGCGGACTGCCTGAGCCCGCGGGTTCGAAACCCGCCTAGGCCACCTGGCGAGACCTCATCTCTATAAATCAAAAACTAGCCGGGCGTGGTAGCACGCGCCTGTAGTTCCAGCTACTTGGAAGGCTGAGGCGGAAGGATCACCGGAGCCCAGCAGGTCGAGGCTGCGGTGGCCGGGAGCGGCCACTGCACTCCAGTCTGGGTGACTGAGTGAGACTCCAACTCAAAAAAAAAAAAAAAAAAATCCACCAACAACGAAATAACTCACTTGTATTGTTTGAAAAATTGGAAAATACACACATAACCACATAAAAATAATAATACACAAAAATCACCCATAATTTCGCCACTTCCTCCGGATCTGGTTAGTTACAGTTTTCTGTACATTTGCTTTGTGTCCATATGCGCCTCTGTATGAATTTTGTCATTTAATGGTATACTATGACCATCTTTTTATTAAGAAATATAAACCTAAATTTTAATGCCAGCGTGCTATTCAAGTTTATAAACACAAAGATATATTAAACCAGCTCCCTACTAATGGACATTTATGTTACAAAATTTTCATTATAATAAACAATAGCATGATGACTATTCACACAGGTATCTCCCCACATATACATTGTCTCCACGTACGTACATTTACATATGTGTATACACACCGTAAACACATGCACATATGCACACATACATACATGTACACATTTCGTATGTACAATCACACACCAATACATATGCACACATATGTATTCGGATACATACTGATTCATTGACTATTTCTGAACTACGAATCCTCTGAAGTAGAATTTCTGGGCTGCAGGATATTCACATTTTGTGTTGTCAACTTGACCTTCAGAAGGGTGGAAGTATTTCCACAGCCACAAACATGTATTCGAGTCCCCCCTTCTCCACACCCACTCCCAGCACTGACAAACCATTCTTTTAATATTTTCCAAGGGCAAGTTTTCCATTTCCGCCCCCAGATCCACTCTCTGCCCTTCCCCAGTCCTTAGCCCTCCCCCGCCCCGCGCCCCTCCCTCCCTCCCATCCCCCCCTCCACCCAGTAGCATCAGGGCACTCCTTGCCTTCTGGCTTTCTCACGGGTCCGCCAGTGGGGCATTGGCAGGGTGTAGACGGATGGGGTCAGAGTGAGGCCAAGGTGTTTATCCCTGAGCTTCTATCCTCCAGGTTGAGGGTGGGTGGGCTACATCCTTCTCCCAAGGGTTACAGCTTCCTTCTGGTGGTCTCTGCTCCTTTGTAGCTCCAGTGACTACTCCTCATTTCCATTCTGCCCTGGGCTGGGAACTGGACCCTCCTGGCTGTTGCCAGCCTGGGGGCTTCAACATCCAGGGCTGATTTCCTTAGCCTCATCCACCCTTTGGTAAAACGTCCTCCTGTTCAATTCCCCTGTCACCCTGCATGGCGTGCCGTCTGCTTTCTGCCGGGACCCTGACTAATGGAGGTGAAAAATATCTCATTTTTATGGCAACACTTTGTCTCACATATTACGGTTTCCCCTGGCTTCATTTTTTTTTCCCATTTAATCTTGTTTTCGGCATCGTTGCAGTTCAGTTTTGTTAAACAGCTGTATATAGTGAGATTTATTGACCTTTTCCAGGTGATGTCACGTTTATAAAGTTCTTTTCCTACCCAATCATGGGAAATTTTCTTCTTGTTTGCTTATAACCACATATTTAATATTTATATCTTTAGTTCATCTGAATTTTATTCTGAACGGAGGTATAAATTAGGGATAACGTTTGCTTTGCCCGTTTGACGACAGACTTTTCTCCAGTTTCCCATCATTGCTAACTGAGTACCTGTTATTTCCCCACTGAGTCAAAGGCCCTCCTCTTTACCATCATCAGCCCTTTACTCATTCTGTTCTGTTTCATTGATTTGCATGTCTGTTCTGGCTCAAGCCCTTTGCACTCCTGTAACTTATTTATTGATCTATTTTTTTTTTTTTTGGCGTGTGTGTGTTGGGGGTCTCACTCTTGCCCAGGCTGGAGGGCAGTGGTATGGTCAAGACTCATGACAGCCTCGACCTCCTGGGCTCAGGTGATCTTTCCTCCTCAACCGCCTGTGTGTAGTCACACCGCCTGTAGTCACACCGCCAGGCATGGTGGTGTGACTACAGATGCACACCACCATGCCTGGCTATTTTTTCCATTTTTTTTGGTAGAGATGAGGTCTGGCTATATTGCCCAGGCTGTCTCAAACTCCTGGGCTCAAGCAACCCTCCTGCCTCAGCCTCCCTAAGTGCTGGGATTATAGGCATGAGCCACTGTGCCCACCCTCATTAATATTCTTTTAAAATAGATTTTAAAAGAGTTTCTCTCATCGTTTTTCTTCAGAAAATTTCTAGATATTAAGTTCTCATGTTTCAACATTTTGCCAAGGGGGTGGGGTAGGCTGCCTCTTGGCCTGCAGTAGCATGTCAGCATGTTTTCTAGCGGCTATGCTGAGGGAAAAAAAGACGAAACTAAGAATAAGCTAAGTTTCTTCTAGGTTTCTATAGGTACCTCCTTCCAAAAGCTATAAATTATTTTTTTGAGACGCCTCTCCTCCAAAATTGTCTTGCGATTTTATCTGGTATTGTATTATATTCACATTTTATTTTGTAGAGAATTGATATCTTTTTAATTTTGAGTTTTCCAATTCAGAAACATTGTCAGTGCGTATTTAATTGTCTTTTAATGTCACTAAAATTTCCTCACACATCGTAGACAAGTCTTATTTATGCTTAAAAGCAAATTGCCGTTGCTATTGTGGAATGTTCTTGTTATGAAAAGATATGGTGGGGAAGATAATTATTCCCGTTCATGTTTTGAAAAAAATCACTGGCAAATTTAAATTCAAACTCATTATGAGCTACTTTGCAAAGTGCTTCAATGTTTTCCCTAACATTTGTACTCATAGTAACTGAAATGGCAATTTCACATTACTCTATAGTTATGTATTATATAGCATAATTGTTAATTCATAAACGCATAATGGGCTTCCACTTCTAAGACCAGGTTGTGTCTTAATATTTATACTTTAAATCTTAGCAAACATTTGTGGCATCCCACAATAACCTTAAGAGGAAAGAACTCCACATTTACAAATTAATTATGTATAAAGATAAAAACTCCATATACATACATTTTCAGCAGAGCAACACCAATGCTAAAGAAAAAAGTGTGTGCAGTTTGCATAAACTCTCCACAGCTTTTGCTAAATGTGAACTATTTTTAAACGTAAGATGAATACTGAACATTCGCTCTGGAGAATTTAAGCACACTTGATCTATAACTTTAACAAATTACCTCTATTTCACTTTCCAAATGAGTTTAGCATTGTTGTAGAGAATTATTAAAGTTACAAACTCTTTATAGATACTCCAAACTCAATTTCTAAGCAGTTTCTTAAGTTTTCTATAGTGCACCTAAATGTTGTATTCCTTGTTTTCAGTTTCTGAATTCAGTTAATGAAGTTTCTTTTTACCGCGAATGTTCTCATTATTTAAAGAGTGGAACGTCTGTGTTGTCTGTACTCAGCAACCCGAGATACAGGAAGATGAAGTGGCTTATAATAGTGTACGCTGGATCATTGCCTTGTTCAGGTTCATTCCACCTTTGACTTTTACAATTGCAGGAGTCTTCTTGCCAGTCTGTCATCTGTCTGGATCATTGATCTTGGCCCTTTGTGCAGTGACCTCTTTAAGGACAAGTCAGAGCATGTCTGTCTTGCTCAACCGTTTAAAGAAAAATGAGAACCTTCAAAGCATCCTTCGCCCGTGGAGTGAGCTTGCAATGTCTAAACTTGCATTCGGATTCCTTCTGTCTCTTTTGTAACCCGAGGCTTTCGTCAAACCAGTCTCCTCTGTCCTGTTTTCCTTCTTCTCCACCGTTGTCACTCTACCCAAACGGTGCTCAAACATCAACTGTTTCGTTATGTTTTTGTTGGTTTTCCTCATCTGAAACAAACACTTCCATTTTTTTCATAGCATGTTCTTTGTGCCACTCTTGCTTAAAATTTTTAGTGCACGTATTTTAAGAATCCTCCGACCCAAAAGATACCTGAATGGGAGGTAGAATGTCATATTTATCGTTGCACGCACACATTACCTAGCATAGTTCAGTTCTTACACATAGCAGCTTGTAGAACTGAGTGGTGTTTTCCAATGCTAAGATTCACTATACGATGTTGACATTAGCCATAGTTGAACTTTTTTTTTTTTTGAGTTGGAGTCTCACTCCGTCGCCCAGGCTGGAGTGCAGTGGCTGGCAGGTTGGGCTCTGGCGATCCATCCGCTTCAGCCTTCCAAGGAGCTGGAACTACAAGCGTGCACTACCATGCGTGGCTAATTTTTGATTCATTGTAGAGATGAGGCCTCGCCAAGTTGCCCGGGCTGGTCTCAAACCCACGGGCTCAGGCAATCCCCTCGCCTCAGCCTCCCAAAGTGCTGGGATTATAGGTTAAGCCACCGAGTCCAGCCCATAGTTGAACTATTATGATGAAACTGAATATGTACAAATAAAATTATAGGTTTACACTATAATTTATTTGAAAGAAGGGTGAAGCTGATTTTTAAACATAATTATTTCATATACATGAATGTATTTCTTCTTTCCCATGATCCCTTATTTAACTACATAAAATACTCTTTTAAAAAATATGAAGTAAAAAGGTAATTTCCTGGTTTTCCTTTCAGTAGAATAGAGTTATTAAATAATTGATGTCATTTTATAGGTGTCATTTTTAGTAAGTCAGAGTATTGTTACTTCATTTTTAACTAGCTTCTCTTTTAATGAGAGCTTAATGTTTATTTAGGAATAGTTTAACTATTCTAATTAGAGAAGGGAATTTTACCAGTGTAAATGCAGTGAAGATATTCATCATGAATATTTCTGTGGATGGTGTATGGGGAATTGTCAATGGCTTAATCCGAATAATTTTTACTTTTGCATTATTTCCTAAAAGCAAACTTTGTGTAATCATTTTTGCATTATTTCATAAAAGCACACTTTGTGTAATCAATCATTTTTGTAGTGGATTATTGCGGCTGTCATTTCAGAGAGCTGGCATTGGCTGTAACTCTTGTTATTGCTACGGGGAATAATTTTACTAGAGACTTTCTAGTAGGTGGTAAAATAATTTGGTTGGTTAATAAAGCTTTTTTCTATTGCAAGAAAAAGGCAATTCTACAAGATGAGATGTGGCTTAGCACTCTTCACATTAAACTAGCTCTAAATGAGGATGTATCTAGAAGGATTCTGAACATGAATCTCATCTATTTTCAGACGGGTGCACTTGAGCACAGGCATTTTGAGAGCGTTTAACTGCTGGGCATGGCCCAATTTATTTTGATGTAGGAGGAGACAAATGATTTTAAAAATCTGCAATGGATCAACGGGAAGGGAAAATTCCCGTTTCCTTAGGGATTTTTGAACATACATGAAGTTTTTGCCTGTTTTTCAATAAAACTTGGTTTAGACTCCTGCCAAATGATTCAGGCAGAAAAATGGCAAAATTTAAAAGTCAAATAATAATGATCATTATCAGTGCCCTATGAATTCCGAAAGTAAAAAGGCTTCTTTTCAGAAATTTTGTATTTCTCTTACAAGTTTGGTTAAATTGTGTGTCATTGTTTTGAATCGGTTCTATGATTACAGAGTGAATTAAGCCTACTTTTCCATGTCAATGAGTGGATGAATTCCTAGCCAACTGTGGGCTTCTAAAATATCACTTTTTAGACAAGGCGGAATAATGTGGAAAGTGTACATATGTTGAAAGTCAGATCTGAATTCCAAGTCTTCCTCTGCCCCTTAATAACTGAGAGGCATGGCAAACTTACTTCACCTCAGCCTCAGTTTCTCCTCTGTAAAATCAGGATAATGCCTGTGTTGAGTAGTTGTTCTATGAATGAAAAATAGCATAAATAGGCTGGGCTCAGTGGCTCAACCTGTAATCCCAGCACTTTGGGAGGCTGAGACAAGTGGATTGCCTGAGCTCGCGGGCTCAAGATCAGCCCGGGCAATTGGGCAAGATCTCGTCTCTACAATAAATCTAAAATTAGCCGGGTGTGGTAGTGTGCACCTGTAGTTCTGGCTACCTGGAAGGCTGAGGTGGAAGGATCGCCGGAGCCCAGCAGGTCGACGCTGGGGTGGCTGTGAGCGTGCCACTGCACTCCAGTCTGGACCACAGAGTGAGATTTCGACTCAAAAAAAGAAAAGAAAAGAAAAAAGAAAAATACCATCAATAAAAAATGCTTACGATGACCTGTTATGTCGTACAGGCTCAAAAATGGTAGCTATTTTAGCAGCTAAAATGCTAATATATAATATGATATATTTATAAATCAATGACGTGGGTGTTTGGTAGGAAAGTTTATGAGTGAGGAACGTCCATAAAAAACCAAGAAAGAAGGTATATTTCATGTTCTGGTCAAAATGGAGAAGTTACAGGAAAGAGTGTTTCCTTTGTGCCAAAAAAGAAGAAAAGAGCCGGGCTCGGTGGCTCAGCCTGTATTCCCGCGCCTTTGGGAGGCTGAGGTGAGTGGATTGCCTGAGCCCACGGGTTCGAGACCCGCTTGGGCAAGCGAGACCTCATCTCTACAATAAATCAAAAAAATTAGCCGGGCGTGGTAGCGCGCGCCTGTAGTTCCATCTA
>CAUYQG010138497.1:0-11988 GCA_963574415.1 Tarsius wallacei | reverse complement strand
TGCTGAGGGTGTTTTGGCTATTTGTGGTGGTTTATGTTTCCATATGAATTTCTGTATTGTTGTTTCCAGGACTGAGAAGAATGATGCTGGTAATTTAAAGGGTATTGCATTGAATCTGTAGATTGCCTTTGGTAGAATGGATATCTTAACAATGTTGATTCTTCCTATCCATGAGCATGGAATATTTTTCCATTTGTTTGTGTCTTTGTTGTTGGCATATAAAAATGCGACTATCTTTTGCACGTTGACTTTGTACCCTAAGACTTTGCCAAAGTGCTCTATCAGTGCAAGGAGGTTTTTGATAGATTCTCTTGGATTTTGGGGATGTAGGATCATATTGTCAGCAAAGAGGGATAAATAAACTTCCTCTTTTCCTATTTGAATATCCCTGATTCCTTCTCTTGTCTAATTGCTCTAGCTAGGACTTTGTACAATATATTGAACAGGAGGAGTGAGAGTGGGCAAGTTTGTCTTGTTCCAGTTTTCAAGAGAAATGTTTCCAATTTCTGTTCATTTAGCAATATGTTCACTGTGGGTTTATTGTAGATGGCTCTTACTATTTTGAGGTATGTTTCTTCTGTGCCTAGGTGCTCAAGCGTTTTTATCAAGAAGGAATGCTGAATTTTATCTAAAGCTGTTTCTGCATGTAATGATATAATCATGTGGTTCTTGTTTTTACATCTGTTGATGTATTTAATTACATTTATGGTCTTGCAGATGTTTAACCAGCCCTGCATCCTGGGGATGAATCCTACTTTGTCATGGTGAATGGTGAATGATTTTTGAGATGTGTTGTTGGATCTGATTTGCTAGAACCTTGTTGATAATTTTTGAATCTATGTTCATCAGAGATATTGGCCTGTAGTTCTCTTTCTTTGTTGGATCTTTACTTGACTTGGGTATCAGCGGATGTTAGCTTCATAAATGATTTGGGGGGAGTTCCATCTTTCTTGATTGCCTAGAATACTTTCAATAGGGTTAGTATCAGCTATTCCTTGTATATTTTGTAGAATTTCACTGGGAAGCCATCTGGTCCAGGGCTTTATTTGGTAGTAGTTTTCTTATGATGGAGTTAATTTCCTGTGTTGTTATTGGTCTATTTAGGGTCTCAATTTATTCTTGTTACAAACTTTTATGGGTATGTGATGTAAGAAAGTCATTCAATTCATTTAGGTTTTCAAATTTTTTTCCATACAGATGTGCATAGTAATATCTGATAATCTTTTGTAGTTCTTTGGGGTCAGGTGTGACTTAATCTTATGCATTTCTGATTGTGTTTATTTGAACTGTTTATCCCTTTTTCTTGGACAATCTGGTTAGGGGGTCCATCAATATTGTTTATCCTTTCAAAGAACCAGCTTTTTTATTTTTTCTATGATATTTTTGTCTTCTATGTCTTGTCTTTGGGCTTTTTCTTTGGTTATCTGGATTCTTCTGCTAAAGTTAGGGCTTTGGTGGTTTTGTCTTTCCAGCTCTCTTGGGTGATTTGTTAGGCTGTTACCTTGTTCTCTTTCTATTTTCATTCTCTTTTTTTATTATAAAAAAGTGGGGTACAATTCAGGGTTAGGTATACAAACGTTGATTATGCAAGTACCCTTGTTGATGACGTATGCCCCTCCTTCCCCTCGCAGTTTCCATCAACTGCGGATCCCACCTCCCCCTTCCCTGACAGTTTCCCACTACTGCCAATTGCTTTCTTATAGTATTATAATTGTTCAAGGTCCACTTTTCAGTAAGAACATATGGAAATCGGTTCTTTGTTTCTGTGATAGATCACTGAGTATGATCGACTCTAGATCCATACAAGTTGCTGCAAAGTCCATATGTTTGTCCTACTTTATGGCTGCATAATATTCCATTGTGTATATGTACCACATTTTTTTTTTTTTGAGTTGGAGTCTCACTCTGTCGCCCAGGTTAGAGTTCAGTGACCGCTCCCGGCCACCACAGCCTCGACCTGGTGGGCTCCGGCGATCCTTCCGCCCCAGCCTTCCAAGTAGCTGGAACTATAGGCGCGCGCTACCACGCCCAGCTAATTTTTTTATTTATTGTAGAGATGAGGTCTCGCCAAGTTGCCCAGGCAGGTCTCGAAACCTCAGGCTCAGGAAATCCACTCACCTTGGCCTCCCAAAGCACAGGATTACAGGCTGAGCCACCGAGCCTGGCTGTACCACATTTTTTTATCCAGTCCAGCTTCAATGGACAACATTATTGGTTCCATGTTTCTGCTATTGTGCATAGAGTTGCAACAAACCTATATGTGCAGGTATCTTTTATGTAGAGTGATTTTGAGTTCCTCCAGGTATATTCTCAATAGGAGAATTGCTGGGTCATATGGAAGCTCAACTTCTAGTTCTTTCAGATACTGCCACACTGTCTTCCAAAGAGGTTGCACTAGTTTGCACTCCCACCAGCAGTGTAGAAGCATTCCTTTTTCTCCACATCCTCGCCAGTATCTGTTGTTATTTGCCTTATTAATGATGGCCATTCTTACTGGGGTTAGGTGGTATCTCAATGTGGTTTCGATTTGCAGTTCTCTGATGATGAGTGAGGCTGAGCACTTTTTCATGTCTGTTGGCTGCCCATTTATCCTCTTTTGAGAAACATCTATTCATGTCTTTTGTCTGCTTTTTTAATGGGGCTGTTTGTTTTTTCGTTTCAACTTGTTTGAGTTCCTTATAGATCCTAGATGTTAGGCCTTTGTCAGATATACAATTGGCAAATATTTTTTCCCACTCTGTGGGCTGTACCCTTGCTCTCTTGATGGCTTCTTTTGCTTTGCAGATGCTCGTTAGTTTGATGGGGTCCCACTTGTCTATCTTATTTCTTAAGGAATGGGAATTTAGGGTTCTGAATAGGAATTGGTTGCCAGTTCCAATTTCCATAAGGGTGTGTCCTGCATTTTCTAAGATTCTTATAGTTTGAGGTTTTATTTTTAGATCTTTGATCGATTTAGAGTTAATTTTTGTGTATGGTGATAGGTAGGGGTCCTGTTTCAGTTCTCTGAGTGGGATTAGCCAGTTTACCCAGCACCATTTACTGAATTGGTTCTCCTCTCCCCAGTAGTTATTTTTGGAGGCTTTGTCAAAGATGAGTTGGCTGAGAAATTGAGGCTTTGCTTCTGGAATTGCTATACTGTTCCACTGGTCTATATGCCTGTCCTTGTACCAATACCAGGCTGTTTCGATTACTGTAGCCTAATAATAAAGTTTGAAGTCTGGAAGTGTAATGCCTCCTGTTTTGTTTCTTTTGCTAATGATTGTTTTGGCTATTCGCGGTCGTTTATGTTTCCATATGAATTTCTGTATTGTCATTTCCAGGTCTGAGAAGAATAACTTAATGAGTATTGTGTTGAATCTGTAGATTGCCTTTGGTTGGATGGACATTTTAACAATGTTGATTCTTCCTATCCATGAGCATGGAATATTTTTCCATTGTTTGTGTCTTCATGGATTTCTTTGAGCAGCATTTTGTAGTTCTCATTGTAAAGGTCTTTTACTTCTCTGTGTAGGAGATGCCGAGGTATTTCTTCCTTTTTTTTTTTTTTTTGTGGCTATTGTGAATGGGATTGTGCTTTTTATTTGGGTGTCTGCCTGCATGTTATTTGTGTATAGGAATGCAACTGTCTTTTGCACATTTATTTTATACCCTGAGACTTTGTTAAAGTCCTTTATCAATGCAAGCAGGTTTTTGACAGATTCTCTTGGATTTTCAAGGTATAGGATCATATCATCAGCAAAGAGGAATCACTTGACTTCCTCTTTTCCTATTTGTATACCCCAGCTTTCCTTCTCTTGTCTAATTGTCCGAGCTAGGACTTCCAACACAATGTTGAACAAGAGAGGTGAGAGTGGGCAGTCTTGTCTTGTTCCAGTTTTTAGGGGAAATGTTTCCAGTTTCCCTCAATTCAGCAATATGTTAGCTGTGGGTTTATCATAGATGGCACTTATTATTTTGAGGTATGCTCCTTCTATACCTAGATGTAGAAGGGCTGAATTTTATCAAAAGCTTTTTCTGCATCTAATGATATAATCATGTGATTCTTGCTTTTACAACTGTTGATGTGTTTAATGACATGTATGGGCTTGCGAATGTTGAACCAGCCCTGTGTCCTGGGGATGAAGCCTATTTGGTCATGGTGGATGTTTTTTGAGATGTGTTTTTGGATCCGACTTGCTAGAATCTTATTGAGGACTTTTTGCATCTGTGTTCATAAGGGATATTGGCCTGTAGTTCTCTTTTTTTGATGGATCTTTATCCAGTTTGGGTATCAGTGTGATGTTAGCTTCGTAAAATGATTTGGGGAGAATTCCATCTTTCTCAATTGCCTGAAATACTTCAAAAGGATTGGTATCAGCTCCTCCTTGTACGTTTTGTAGAATTCTGATGGAAAGCCATCTGGCTCAGGGCTTTTTTTTTTTTTTGTAGGTAGTTTTTGTATGACAGAGTCAATTTCCTGGGTTGTTACTGGTCTATTTAGTGTCTCAATATCTTATTGTTTCAACCTGGGGAGGTTGTGTGATATCAGAAAGTCCTCCATTTCATTTAGGTTATATATGTGTACATAGTAATCTCTGATAATCTCTTGTATTTCTTTGTGGTCAGTTGTGATTTGATCTTTTGTATTTCTGATTGTGTTTTGGGGGGCTTTTTTTCTCTTTTTCTTGGTCATTCTGGCTAGGGGTCATCGATCTTGTTAATTCTTTCAAAGAACCAGCTTTTTGTTTTGTTGATGTTTTCTATGATATTTTTGTCTTCTATGCCCTGTATTTGGGCTATTATTTTGGTGATTTGGATTCTTCTGCTAAAGTTGGGGTTTTGGTGGTCTTCTCTTTCCAGCTCCTTTAGGTGATTTGTTAGACTCTTCGTTTGTGATCTTTCTGTTTTCTTGATGTGTGCTCGTAGGGATATAGATTCCCCTCTTAGAACTGATTTCATGGCAGAGGTTTGGTAAGATGTTTCTTCATTTTCATTTGTTTCCAGGAATCTTTTAATTTCTGCTTTGATTTCATTGTTGACCCAGTAGTTGTTCAGCATCATGCCATTTAGTGTCCATGTCTTTGTGGACTTTGGGGAAATGTTGTTAGCATTGATATTTATTTCTATTCCACTGTGGTCTGAGAGAGTGCATGGCAAGATTTCAACCTTATGGAATTTGTTAATGCTTTATTTATGGCCAAGGATGTGATCAGTCTTGGAGTATGTTCCATGTGGTGATGAGTAGAATGTATATTCTGGGGTTGTTGAATGGAATAATCTGTTGGTATCTATTAAGTCCATTTGGTCAAGTGTCAAGTTTAGGTTCTGGATCTCCTTGTTGGTTTTTTGCCTCGATGATCTATCTAGGGCTGTTAGTGGGGTATTCAAGTCACCTGATATAATAGCATTAGAGTCAATATCTTTTTTTAGTTTACTTGGTAGTTGTTTTATAAATGCTGGTGCTCCTGTGTTGGATGGATATGTGTTTAGGATTGATATTTCTTCTTTATGGATTGAAACTTTTATAATTATGTAGTGTCCTTTTGCATCTTTTTAAATTTTTGATACCTTAAAGGTTGTCTTATCTGATATTAAGATTACAACTCCTGCCTTCTTTTGTGATCCATTTGCCTGGAAACTTGTTTTTCATCCTTTAACTTTGGATCTGCGTGCATCCCTTGTAGTGAGATGAGTTTCCTGAATGCAACAAATAATGGGATCATGGTTTCTTATCCAGTCCACCATTCTGTATCTTTTCAGGGGTGCATTTACTCTATTCACATTCAGGCTAATTGTTGAAATGTGGGAGTTTATCTCTGTCATGAAGTTCTTACAGAGTTGTTATTGATCCTGTTTTTTGTTGTCTTTCCTTTGGTTTTGGGTAGATTCATGTGTGTTTTCCATCTTTTCTTTGTACTCTTGTGAAGAACATTGTTGTTCTTTTCTCCTTTTCTTCTGTGTTTAATACTTTCTTAAATGTTTCTTGTAGAAGTGGTCTGGAGGCAGCATACATTCTTAGGGATTGGATATCTGCAAAATATTTTAATTCTCCCTCTCTGATGAAGCATAGCTTGCCCAGGTAGGTTATTCTTGGTTGAAATTGTTTATCTTTGAGAACTTTGAAGATCAGGTTCCAAGCTCTCCTAGCCTGAAGTGTTTCTGTAGATAAATCTGCTGCTATTCTAATTGGTCTTCCTTGGTAGGTAGTCTGACCTTTTTCTCTTGCTGCCTTTAGGATTTTTTCTTTTACACCTACTTTGATTAGGCAAATTATTATATGTCTCGGAATTGGTCTTCTCATTTGTTGTCTTGCAGGGGTTCTCTGAGTCTCTTGTGTTTGAATTTTTGCATTACTGATGAGGTGAGGAAAGTTTTCTTGAATACTTTTATGGAATGTTTGTTCCAGTGTGGTCTCTGTCTCTCTTTCTGCCTCACGAAGTCTAATTACTCTTAAGTTCAGTTTCTTGAAGTAATCATTCATTTCTTGTAGATTTTGTTGTCTTTTTAGGCTTCTTTTCTATGTTTTTGACAGTATGGGTTAATTCTGTATTTTGGTCTTCAAGCTCTGAGATTCTTTCTTCTGCTTGACTAATTCTGTTTTCCACGCTTCTTTGTTATTTATTTCAATCACAGTATTCTTTACTGCTGTTATTTCAGTTATCAACTCCTTCCTATTTTCCTCTTGTCTCTCCTCAATTCTTTTTATTCTCTCTATTAATGTCTTGATGTCTGGGTTTGTTGTATATGACCAGTCATTCTGGGGGTTCTTTAGTTTTTGCATTCCAAAGTCTGTTTTCTCAATGTCTGACCTCCTACGGGTTGTGTGAGAGCTATACACTTCTTTTGGTTTTTCTTCATTTGTGTAGATTTTCCTCCCCATTTTTCCCCCCTATCTTCTTTAATTCTGTTTTTCAGGGGGTGGAGGGGCTACTTTTACTTCTGTTTGCTCAATCTCCTATTCTTCCTTATGTATATCCTCTGATTTGTTCAATTCTGGAGCTGGACTATAGGTTGGGGGCGATCCTTTTTGCAGTTTTGAGATTTAATTGAGGGGGGAACCTGTGATTCAAAATCTATCTGCAGCTCCCAGTATCCACCAACAGGTGTATGGATAATCTGGAACCCACTTCCCACTGCCTTGCAATCTGACCATGCAGTGGAGTTATAGGTTTACTCCCTGGAAGCAAAATGAGGTAAGAAAAGGGAAAAGATTGGAGCAGGGTTTGGGGGGAAGAGGGAGGTGGAGAGAGAGAGAGGAGTAAGAGGGAAAACAGACAAATGTACTGACTAACAAATGAAAAGAGACAGAGACTGATACGAGTAAAAAGAAAAACAACAGCAACAAACAAACCAACAACCATACAAAAAAACTAAAACATATAATCATACAAACATACAAACTAACCAACCTCCTTATTGGTGTGCTATTCCCCTATACAAAGATGGGGTCTAAAGAGAAAAAAAAATAGAATAGAATAAAGTCAGTAAACTAACAGAACCAAAGCAAGTATGAAAACATTATTGATAACAGTGAGAAGAGAGAGAAAACAAGATGGGTAAGACAAACAAAGAATAAAAATACAAATAATAAAACGGGGAACCAAGCACACTCTGAGACTTTTCTTTTAAGTCCAAAGTCCTTTCAGTTCTGATTTCTAGCTCTCTTTGCAGGCTGGTAGGTTTGTTCACAGTTAGGTCAGTTGTCCCTGGCCTGCTGTGGTGGGTGGTTCAGATCTGGGCTGCCCGCCAAATCTACCACTCAGATCTGACCTGTGTCTATTTAGCATGGGGGAGGGGCTTTTGTCCTTCTCATTTTGATGTTGTTACCTTGGATCCCAAGCTGGGAGATGGGCTGAGCCAGGGGAGATGGTCTCTAAGCTCCAGCTGATCTCTTTTTCCGAAGCAGCTGGAGACTGCCAGGCAATACAGGCTGGGCTAGGTGGAAGTTAGAGGCTACCCAGGGCAGGAGGGAGCAGGCAATTGTAGTGGCGGTGGCAACTGCTGCTTCACAGTGCGTGGGAGGAGCTCCAAGAGGCTGGCTCCTGGTGAGGGGTGGGGCGTGGCAGTGGCAGTGACAGCGATGGTGGCAGTTTCAGTAGTGTGATACTTGGGGGGGCTTCATGGGTCTGGGAGTCATGGGTCACCTCAGGCAGGGATGGAGTGATGGTGGTGGCAGCAGCTGCTGCAGTGACTGAGGTGGCTGAGGCAGCAACTGAGCAGTGTGTGAAGAGCAGGCTGCCAACGATGGGAGCCACAGCCCCAGGGGGAGAACAGAGAGTCTTTATGTGTGTTCTCTTTCATGGAGGGTCTCACAGACCAAACTGCCCCATCACCATCTTGCCAGAAGTCCTCAGTAAGTAACTCTTTATACATTATTGATATCCATATATTAAGGTAAAATCATGCAATAAAATGTTCTTCACTTGTCCCCAAATAGTGAAATATTGACAATATACCTCTCAACTCAGGGACAAATTAGCTATGATATTTTCTATTCAACATTGTGCTGGAGCTTGTAATTGTTGCAATAGTACTTTTTATAAAGTCAAACATGTAAGTCTGCCAGTTATTCATCTTTTTTTTCCCTCTCAGTCCTAAACTTTTATCTGCTTTATTTTGTGATTCTGAATTTGGAGCTAGAAACACTGCATCTCTATTTTGCCAGCTAGTTTCTTATAGGAGGTGTTGTAAACGGACCTTCAAAGAGAATACAAAGCTGGAGGATGAAGAAACTTACTGCCTTCTAGTTGCTTTCCATGGGCTTTCTGACTTTCTCTTTCTCTAAGTATCATACTTTAAATGCTTCTTCATCATGGGAGCAATAGTTTGTTTTTGATTTTGGTATGCAACTCTTTCCAAACTTTAAAACCGAGACAAATTGTGCCCTGCATCAGAGACATCTGCAGCAAATACAGTTGTCCTGCTCTTCAGATATCTGGATCCTGGCCCCGCAGATCCCTCTTTCAAGCTCAGAGATACCAGAACCAGTGTCCACTTAGATACCTGAGTTACAGTTCCAAGCAGCCCCTTCTCTGACTTCTAAGAATTACTAATTCCTCTTCATCATTTTGTTCCCCAGTTGCAGTAGAGATGAGGTAGCTCCTGCTTCAATTTGATACTCTATGATACCTTAGTTTTCTCTTCTTGTCTTTTCAATTATTTACTGAACAACTTTATATATAATTAAAATGCCCTATACTAAGTTTTTTGTGCAGAATGTGGTTCATTTTCTACACCTTCATTGGTCGTGACTGATATAGAAATACTGGAACTAATTAAATAAAACATTAATATTTACAACATTCATGACTTTATGCATTGAAATCCAAAACGATCTACAGACTCACTATAAGAATTAAGAGAAAGTCGGGCTTGGTGTCTCAGTCTGTAATTCCAGCACTTTGGGAGGCCAAGGTGAGTGGATGGCCTGAGCCTGTGGGTTTGAGACCCACCTGGGCAAATTGGCGAGACCTCGTCTCTACAATAAATCAAAAATTAGCTGGCCGTGGTAGCGCATGCCTGTAGTTCTGGTTACTTGGAAGGCTGAGGTGGAAGGATCGTCTGAGACCAGGAGGTTTAGGCTGTGGTGGCCGGGAGCATGCCACTACACTCTAACCTAACCTGGGCGACAGAGTGAGACTCCAACTCAAAAAAAAAAAAGAAAAAAAAAAATTAAGAGATGAATTTAGCAAGGTTGCTGGATACAAAGTTAAAATTTAAAAATCAATAGTTGTGGGGCACAGCCAGAAAGGCAGCGCCCCCTCACCCAGCACACACCGCAGGTTCGTGGGGAACCTGGTGCTAAACCATTCACAGGCGACCTGCTTCTGGGTCGGGATTTTGTATGTAGCAGAGCAAACCCCTCGCTGCGATCTATTGAAAGCCCTTGACACAAGGGTTTGTAAAAAACAAACAAACAACAAACAAGCAAACAAAAATAATAATAAAAATCAATAGTTAAAAAGGTATATAAATAAATCATCAAATACTTTGGAATAAATCTGAAAAAATGTGCTTATTCCTACTACTTAGGAAAAATGTTAAGAGAAATTTAGAAGCTTTAAATAAAGGAAAAGTTACATTATACTCATTAATTGGAGCACTCAACCTTGTGATATCAGTTTTTCCTATGTTCTTACCTCTTCTTTAGAACTGGGTTTGAGTTGCAGGATTTTGTCAGATTTTAAAACATTCTGTCTATTAGATGCAGTTCTTGGTTATCTATTGACACATATAACTTAGGTGAGACATTGACCAATAAGTGCCCAAGTGTACTTGTTTCATTCACATCTGAAATCTCTGTGGTTGTTTCTTTATTGTACAGTCCACTAAGCACCTTTCTACTCCACAATTTTGCCTAATTACTTAAAGACAGTAATACAGAGAGTCAGGACACTGATGTCCACTCCTCTATAGAGCCAGAGACATCTCATATTTTTTCTCTCAGCACTCTAACAGAGAGGAATCTCTTTTAACTGTGAAAGATAATTTTTCTTTCCTCAAAGCAGTCTGTCTAAACTGGAAATGTGTTTTTGATATGTTTTCACACATTCTTTTCATCACTGTATGACATACATCTTGTCAAAAAAAAACGTTTGAGTCATGAAAGTTCAGAATCTGCTATCTGTTAGATGGTGGTCAAGAAAATTGGAAAAATGCAAAAACAAGAAAAAAAAGATGCAAAAAATTTAAAACTATTATACAGACAAATAACCACAAATTGAAGATTTTATGATATGTTTGAAGCTAGGGATTTAAAACACACTTTTATTTGTAACTGTCTTAGATATGTGCTTGAAAATAAAAGATTGTTAGGATATGGTGAGAAATGCAACTCACACATCTGTTGTAAATGTGGTATTATTGGTTGCATTTCTTTTTCTTTTTCTTTCTTTCTTTTTTGAGTCAGAGTCTCTCTTTTGCACAGGCTGGAGTGTGGTGGCATGCTCATGGCCATTGCATCCTCGACCTGTTGGGCTTAGGAGATCCTTCCACCTTAGCTTTCCAAGTAGCTGGAACCACAGGTGGGCACCACCATCCCAACTGATTTTTTTATTTATTGTAAAGATGAGATCTTTCCATGTTGCTCAGGCTGGTCTCGAACCTTTGGGCTCAGGTAATTCTCTTGTCTCTATCTCCCAAATTGCTGGGATTACAGGCATGAGCCACCGTATCTGGTTGCATTTCTTTTCTTTTTTTAAATTTTATTTAAATAGCATTAGGGAGTACAAATCATTTTTGGTTACGTGAATTTTTGGTTACATAAATTAGTCTTGCCTTTAAGTTTACCCAACAGCCCCATTTGTACACATGGTACCCCATAGGTGATTTTTTTCTATCCCTTCCTACCCTCCCTTCTGAATCTCCAATGTCCATTATGTCATTCTCTATGCCATTGCAAATCATTACTTTACTCCCACTTATGAGAATATGTAGTGTTTTGCTTTCTGTTCCTGAGTTGGTTAACTCAAGATGATGTTTTTAAATTCTATCCAAGTTGCTGTAAAAGATATTACTTCTTTTTTTTTTTTGATAGCTGGATAATATTCCATAGTGTATATATACCACATTTTTGTTATCCTCTGATTGGTTGATGGGTATTTAGGTTGATTCCACACATTTGCAATTGTGTATTGTTTTACAATGAACATGGGAATGCAGGTATCCTTTTTATAGAACAAGCTCCATTCCTTTGGGTAGATACCTAGTGATGAGATTCCTGAATCAAATGGTAGATCTACTTTTACTTCTTTGAGAAGTCTCCGTAGCAATTTACATAAAGTCTGTACTAATTTACACTCTTGCCAATAGTGTATAAGTATACTCTTTTATCCACATCTATATCAGCATCTATTGTTTTTTGATTTTTTTTTTTTTTTTTTTTTGAGTTGGAGTCTCACTCTGTCACCCAGACTGGAGTGCAGTGGCCGCTCCCAGCCACTGCAGCCTCGACCTGCTGGGCTCCGGCGATCCTTCCACCTCAGCCTTCCAAGTAGCTGGAACTACAGG
>CAUYQG010138493.1:0-86543 GCA_963574415.1 Tarsius wallacei | reverse complement strand
TTGCCTGAGTCCACAGGTTCGAGACCCTCCCGGGCAACTTGGCGAGACCACGTCTCTACAATAAATCAAAAATTAGCCAGGCATGGTAGCATGCGCCTGTAGTTCCAGTTACTTGGAAGGCTGAGGCAGAAGGATTGCTTGCGCCCAGCAGGTCGAGGCTGCGGTGGCCAGGAGCGTGCCACTGCACTCCAGTCTGGGCGACAGAGTGAGACTCCAACTCAAAAAAAAAAACAAAAACTGAAATGATCATTAGATAACAAATAGGCTTTCAGAAGGAGAGGGGTGGGTGTAAATTATTCAAACAAATTATGTTGTTTTAGCACCAAAAAGGAATTTCTAAAATTAGACGTAAAATTTAAATTAATAATTTGATTGGAAAAACTATGAGTAACCAAAAGTAGGATGATCTTTTCCCCAACAATCTATTATTCATTAGGTCTTTTTTAGTGTCCAGGGCATGCCCAGTGAGCAGGAGTCAGTTGATGGCAAACACTTTCTTCACATGGGAGATTCTGTAGTTAGCTGAGGCATCCCATGCTAAAGAGTACCTATTTGCTTTATATCATAAGTAGTAATACAATAGGAAAGAGTACAGATCTCATTTTCAAAATTCACTGATGTTCCCTAAACATACTAGCCAGGAACCTTGAACTCTAGTTCAAGAAATTATCTGACTGGACTCCAGGCGTAACTCTCAGGGCACAGTGTTCTTTATCTGTAAACCATGAGTATTTGCCTGTATGCTGCAATTCAACATCTAGACAGGCATTTCTAAGCATCATACCAGTATCATGTGGCCTGGGGAAGTCTGTGCATTAAGTCCAAATAACTGATGTTGGAAACTGTGACTGGACACCAGGGTCTATCTTCACCAGTCTTCCAACAGAGTAATCACACAAAAGGGAAAACTGATCATGGGAAAAACCCAAACTACAGAACTGTAGACATAGCCTAGTTATATTCTTCATTGTGCAGATGAGAAAGCTACAGCCCCTGGGTACTAAGCACTTTCGATTCCATATTCTAGACCCTAGTGGTAGCAAATCCAAAACAATGATTTAAATATTCCTTGTGTTCATAAAAGACATGTGCTGGGAAGAGGACTAACTCACAGTCTCTGTAAGTATTAATGACCAGTTCTGGCTTGTATTCTCTAGTTATGCAAAACAGTCAAAAAAGTGTTAAAGGTTGCAGGAACCGGTATTTCTTTCCCCTTCTTATTAAGCTATACACGTCTTTTTAAAGTAAAGTGAATGCTCTGCGTCACTGCACTGATGTTAAAGAAGTTTACTTGACTCGATACACATTGGGCAAAAACTTCATTTGGGCTATTAAAATTAATCATAATCCATCAGTATTTAAACCCATTTTAAAGTGCAGGGTTAGAACTCTGTTCAAATCACAGAACCAGATAGAGTTTCTGATATAAAAATATATTGTCCCCAAATGCCTTTAGATGCTGGATCATAGAGGGTCTTAGTGCCTGGGATACTGGGCACTTTGGAGACACTTGTGAAGGGATTCCTTTCCAAGCGGTAGGAAAGTGTTTCAATGTTTTAACAATATGGCTCCCATGCAGATGAAGGCATCAGCCCTGCCTGAACACCGGCGATCATCTGAAACCCACAAAAGTGTCAACACACTGATCAACCCATTTACAGTCTCTTCATACTGTCAAAATGGATGTCAGGTAGAGAGACCCACTTTAGAAAAAGTCATTGTTTTATCCTGTATTTGAAAGATTAAGAGAAATATGCCTCATATTATTTGCTTTCCATTGACTCAAAATATGCAAGAATCATGAAATTGGTTTCTATAATATTTGACATCAATGATGAGAGTGCCATGTAGTGTTTGGCTACAGACATTATTCAAAATACTGTAGCCATGTTGCTAACTTGTACCTGTACTTCTGAAAGATACTAGTATTTCTTCTTGTTGGAAAGCATTTAATGAATAGTGGTTTCTGGGGAAGAAACGATTGCAAACAAAAGAGCATTCAAAAACCATTTTTAAACTCTTAGGAAAAGTCAAATCAAGGTCATTTCCGTGTTGAATTTTCAGTGAAATGCTATTTTAAGGGTTTTTTTTCAGAATATCACTGCCAATTAAAAGAAACAATTATTTCAATTTATGAAATGTAAATATTTCAAGAGACACCTAAGAGAGAGATACCTTGAAAGCTTGAAAGACTCCTTGCCTAAGGATACTCTCACAGCCCACTCCCTCATAGCAGAAGGAAAACACTTCATCACGGTCACTCAGAGAAATCCCAACACAAACTACTTCAAAGTCTAGATGCTGTATTCCCGGAGTTGTTGCAAAGCCCAGGACAGCAAGTAACACCCTTTCTCCTTCCAGTGTTCTTGCCACCTGAACACTGTTCCTCTGGGGAGTGAGATGCATAGCCAGGGACCCTGTTCCAACTTCCTCCTCTCCACGCATTGCTGACCCATCATGTACTTAACTAGGTTCCTGCCCTTCCAGAACCCCGATTAATAAATGCTTAAATAAATACTTGTTTTAAAACCCCATTTGAATACAAGCTTATAAATGTACAGCATTTAAGACCTAATACACCTGTGTCAGTTTGAACTTATACATTTGTGGCATTTAAGCTCTGCCATGTCTTTAAAGTGATATGAGCATTTGAAGGATGGTCTTAGCTTAACATAGCAGTGAATTCTGAAAAACTGTTTTCCCAAAGGTTTTGTATCCTATTTTTTTTTTATGGCCCTGGTGTGACAGTGTTTATAAATGACCACAGATTATCAGAGGCCCACTTGACAAAGAGACTTGCTATTCATTTTTTAAAATATCTTTGAACAGAATGGCAGTGAATGCACTTGGGTTTTTCATATCTCCATTGTTTAACCTTCCTCACTGAACATTCCCATACTGTCATTGGAAAATTGGGAGTAGGAAAGTTAGATTTTTTTGCTTCTTTGTTCAACAGAGGACTCCCTCAAAACTTTCATCTGCCCATATCCCCCAAGAGGCTAGGATCCTGTTGGTCAGATGAACGGAAAGAAGACACCGCATGTCAGGGCACATAGATGTCCTAAGGCACGAGCCACTGCAGGATGGTTCAGGCACATGTGCCACATGACACTTAATGCCAAGCATAACCGACTGGTGCTGCCCTTCTACCAACATCCCATGCATTTTTGCTTCATTCAGGACATTGATTCTCTCAATCCACCAGCAATAGGAGCCATGAGGTGGAAAGTGTTTACTCTGATACAGTAAGAACATAAAAAACTGACTACTGACCAGTCATGACACTGCCTCAAAACAAACAAACACTCAGACAATTCAGAACCTTAAAGGGAAACTTCTGGCAGGAACAGGTGTGTTCCTCACCTTGACTGTGGTGATGGTGTCATGGTCCATAGGTGCATCCAAACGTATCCAATTGCACAAATGAACTATGTCCAGTTTTTGTGTATCAATTACACCTTAATAAAGCTGTTTAAAAAAACACAAAATCTCAAACAGCCATTCGGGTTTTGTTAACACGTTCTGGAATTAGTTACTGGTCTTATTTATCTCTAACCCTTTGGGCTCTTTTCCTACAACTACTCAGGGTGACAAACAGTGCTGTTCATTCGAATAGCAAAGCCTGGATGACATCTCTCACCCTGAGAACACCACAGTGTTTTAGGATATCCAGCTCTTTTTTTAATGCCTGTCTCTACTCGCCCCCAAATGCCACCATATCCTGCCAGTCACTTCCTCTCCCAGTGCCACCTGCTCCCAGAACACCCACCCGTGAGTGACTGAAACCCTCCTGTTACCCCAGCCACATGCTAACACAGAATGTCACCTGCCACCCCACCAGCCTCCACACCGCCCTAAGAACCAAGAAGCAGGCAGACATAGCTCAGATCCCAGAGGGGTAAGATGGTGGCTGGTGCTGGGGAGGTTGGGCAGAGCTCCCTCACTTTAGTACACACAAATGGCTATGTCCCTCCAGGCATGAATGTGGCACTGATTCAGAGACACAGTTACTAGGAGCAAGTTCAGCTGAGATGCATTGATTGACCTTAAAGCAAAATAAGGGTTACATCTTCCACTACAGCATCGAAAATTCCCTGTTGTCCATGTCCATTTCTAATTTGAGAACAACTTTTTATGACAATTTTGCTTTAGATGGTTTTAGTTTCTTGAGCCTAAAAGGCACAAAGCTTTTGGAGGAATATATTTAGACATTACTCTCTCCTTTAAATAACTCTTAACCTGCCATATGCCATGCATGTGAGAATATAGGGTTGAAATGTGGTCACTGCTAATATGGAGGTTATAATTTGCTCAGAAGCTCAGTTATTGTGTGACAACATCTCCTTCAATTTATTGGACCTCTTTTAGTGCCAGATTTATAGAACTGAGGCTGGAACTTCATCTGCTTATTCTGTAGGTTTTAGGGTAAGTTTCAGACTGAGGTCTCAAGGTCAGGAACTCTAACTACTTGTCTTGGTATCCCCGATCCCTAGCACAGTCCTCAGTCATGAATGAATAAATGCAAGTGTGATCTCTGATCCCTAGCGCAGTCCTTGGTTGTGAATGAATGGCTGTGAGTATGAGTGCAGAAAGGATGGAATGACCACATAAATGCATCTGAGAACACATGACTTGTAGGACTTTCCATAGTGGATGTTCCTGACATTATTGCAAACCAGGAACCTGCTGCCTTTCTCTATTCCAGTTGACTCTTCTTTATCTACAACTCTAAGAAAATTAAGGAAATTTTTGACTAAACTTCAGCTCTTAAGTGAACAGCAAGTAGAAGGCTTTCCTAAATGTGAGCTTGGAAATTCACAGTCTGAAACTACTTTAATGCTCTGACATAGATACCTGGTCTCACAGAGATCACAACTAGGCTGAGAGACCAACATGGGGGAAGTTGATCTGAAACATGTTGGAATAAATCGTTAGCAGAATCTTGTGAATTGAGTATTCCAGGAGCAAAAATACAGCTCTTCTGTGCCCTTCAGAGGATATAATAGATTTGAATCCACTGAGTAACTATATAACAGCTGTCTACCTGTTTAGTTAAATTTAAAGTAAGTGAGATCTTGCTTTATATATATTTTAAATAACCTTTTCTACCCCAAAGTATTACTTGGTCTTTTCTAACCAAAAGCATAACTGAGATGAATACACCCAGTTTCCCTGTGGTTCTTCCGGAATTTAACACTCTGCAACCGCTAAATTTGGAAACGCATCCCAAACTCTACTGGTGAGAAAGCTCTAATTGGGAAGATAAGAACTGAAGTGGAAGGTTACTCCTTCTCTCTTTCCTATGAGTGAATAATTGAGCCTCTTGGGAACTCAAAGCTTAAAGTGACTGGTTTTTATTTTTTGAATCACTAAAAGGATTGTATAACGTCACAAATTCAAATACTAATTGTCTACTGTGGGCACATTTTTCTAATTAATCTTAAGGTGAGACAAAAATTGAGGCTGAGTTTCAGATGTGGTGCCACTGAAGGCAACAGGACAGGAGCTAGGATGATAAATTGAAGGATGGATCTGCCTCCTTTTAAAAACATTGAAGCAAAAACTGAAAACATGACAAGTTAAGCCCTCAAGACTTCCAACAAAGCACTAAAAATCTATATCTAAATGACAATTCCTTATCATATTCTTAATCACATTTACTCTGACAGAGGCTGGGACATTATCAGTTCTCACTATTTGCAGGTATCTGATGTATGCATAGTGCCTAGAAGGAAAAGACCATAACAGGTAACTCTTACTAGACCCTTACCGGTGTGAGGTGTTAGAAATTCTTTACAGAGACTCTCATAAATTCTTACCACAGTAGCGATCACTACCATGATCCCTTTTTCACAAATAAGGACACTGAGGCATGGAGAGGTTACTTGGCTTAAGTGACAGAGCCAGTTGGTGGTGAGACAAAGATTCGAACAAAGCAGTATGTCCCCTGTCTCCTAACAACTGAGATGGAAGACCAGCTGAAGATAGTAACAAATTGGGCTACTGGAAACTGTTATGGTTTACCGTGTCAAAACCAATGCATCTTGAAGTTACCGCATTCAATTAATTTCCTCCTTTTAACTATGCATCTTCATTACACAATTAGGCTCACAGGTCAACATAAGCACACTCTTATCCTAAAAACTATTTAAATACAGCCTGAGAGCTGGAGGACTGTGAGTCAGTCGCTGCCTATTAACTTAACTCGTGATTAAGGCACTTAGCATCGAAAACTGAGGCTCAGTTCCTCGATGGTAATAAAAATCGCTAAAACTGAAAGACCTTTGGTATTTCTTGCTGTGCCAAATTCCTAGAATTCTGTTGTCTCTTGATATTTGTACTATCTCCTTGATAGTGACATAGATAATGAAGTCATTTTGCAACTTTGCAGTTTCCCATTTAAAAGGAGGGTTTAACAGGCTGGGGTGCCACCTGTCCCAGGACAACTAATTCCTGAGAGACCCGGGACACGTCTCCACAGTTGCCCAGTCTGAGAAAGATAGATTAGAAAAACCCAGGTCTCATACCATGGAAATGTCTTTTAGAAGTGAGTCATTGACGCACAAAAGAAACACTTTATTACCAATATAGGAGATTGACAGATTTAGCAACTAAATACAGAGGACATGCAGTTAAATTTGAATTTCAGATAAACAAAGAACAAATTCTCGTATGTCTTCTTGATGGATAAGAGATTTTAGGATAAGTACGCACCATCCTGAAATTTTAGGGACATAATAACAATCATTCGTGGTTTATCTGAAATTTAAATTTAACTGGGAATCTGCATTTTTTTTCTGGCAAGTTTGCTAGCAAATGAATCACTCATTTGAGGTAAAAACACAAAACCAAAAGAAAATAACGAAAACTTATGAACCACTGAGCATGCATCAGAAAAATGCTGGCCTAGGCTGTCATTTAATTTTCCTTGTTCCCTAGACATCTGTGCACACTCAGCACCAAACTACCACTTACATAGGGAAAGACTAAATTGTATTTCTGGTTACTACTTAAGCACGCCACGGGCAGTAATATCTTTAAAACATATGTTTCTATAAACCAGCCCTCACAAAGTTGCTGCCCTCTAGTCTCCTGACAGGTTGTCATTAGTGACTATTGTGACAGGAGAGAGGACGTGTCCATGTGACACAAAAGCAGAGCACATGGCAGTTGTGGGGATAAGAGGTGACCTATGAAATTCACTATTGAAAAGAGGCCCATCTGATATGCACAGACACACCTGGCTAATCAGGTAACAAACGTAAACAGAGTGGGCAAGCAAGAGGCAGGACCCATCTGATGAAATGTGGCAATACTTCCAGTCATTGGGTTGATGTCAGCACATGGTGTCACATGACCTGTCGAGAGGGCTTCATGTGGCGGGCTAGTGGCTGCCAGTGAACCAGGCAGCAGGGATTTCTTAGGACGCTATAGATCTAAGGTGAACAAAGAAATCAAACAATGAAACCTGGAAAAAGCAGCAGCTGGCACCAAGGGCCAGGAGGTCAGGCAGTCCTGGAGGGGTCATTTTCTTCTCTACCTCCTGGAAAATGTCTACCTGTCTTTTGGGACCCCATCCCAGCATCCCTCCTCCGCAAATCCTTCTTGGTGTGTGTCATCTGTACTAATTCTTCATAGGTCGGCTCAGGTGTTTCTTCTTTAGACTCACCCTCAAGTGTTCCCAGTGAGCTAGTGTCTGATGAGACCACATTCCACGTCTACAGGTCTGCTTTCCCTACAAGGCATAGACAGTTTGAGAGCAGGAGCTGTCCCCCTTCTGAATGAATGCCTGGGAACGCAAGTACTTTTGTGAGATAGAGGAAGGAAACCATCAGACACAGTTGACAGAAGCTGACATACAAGATCTCTGTCAGACCCCACTCTCCCATGCTTCGCTGTTTCCAGTATACAATTATTTTACACGTTCCATTTTTTTGAAATCTACATCTCTTCTTAAGGATCTGGGGTGAAATCTGACTAAAATACAACATAGCACTTTTACTTACAGAGGATTTATACAAATAGAACTCCTCTTAAACAAGCCCTCATCAATAAATAAAGATCCATAATGGGCCATGGGTATTCTGTCTTCCCTTTCCAGATACCATTTTCAGTTAAGATGAAGAGTCCAGCATGCTGGGACAAGCCCAACTCCACACACTTGCGTGTCAGTGTAATGCAAGCATGCCCAGAGAACCCCAGGAAGTAGACATCTATTTGGGGAGTCTGGAAATTCACACGTTAAAACACTGAGGAAGAAAGCACTTCCAGCGGACCAAGAATCAGTTCTGTGCTGCATTTTGTCCTCCCACCCATCCTATTCTTTCTGCTTAATTCTGGTGATTTGTTGTTTCTGAGATCACACAGAAATACCCCACACATCCACACATTTTATGCATACACACCACCCCCCCATATCCCAAAAAAACCCCTTGCTCTACTACATACCCTGCGCCTGTGCTGTTCCCTAGACCAGGGATCTCCAACCCCGGACCACTGGTCCATGGCCTGTTAGGGACTGGGTCGCATAGCAGGAGGTGAATGGCGGGTGAGCAAGCAAATCTTCATCTGTATTTACAGCCACTCACTATTGCTCGCATTACTGCCTGAGCCCCACCTTTCAGATCAGCAGTGGCTTTAGATTCTCATAGGAGCGTGAGCCCTATGGTGAACTGCACATGAAAGAGATCTAAGTTCTGTGCTCTTTATGAGAATCTAATGCCTGATGATCGGAGGTGGAGCTGAGGCAGTGATGCTAGTGCTGAGGAGTAGCTACAGATACAGATTAACATTCGCAGTGAGGTTTGACAGCACAGAGGCCATAAATCAATTGCTTGCAGACTCATATCAAAAGCAAGTGAGTTGGTGTACTTTAATTGTACAGCTGCATCTGTTGGTAGGCTTTAAGTCAGAGTCTGAAACTTATTTTAATCCACATGTGGCCCACCCATTAATTTACTTACTACTTCCATCTGCACCTTTGTTTCCTGTGGTGAGTTGTATAATTATTTCCCTATATACTGCAATGTAATAATAGCAGAAATAAAGTGCACAATGAATGTTATGCACCTTAATCATCCGGAAACCAACCCCCTCCCCGGTCTATGGAAAAATTTTCTTCCATAAAACTGGTCCCTGATGCCAAAAAGTTTGGGGACTGCTGCCCTAGACTCCACATCCCTGCTTCTTCCTTCCCCAACACACAGGCATTATGGATCTCCAGTGTGACCCTCTGCAAGATGCCTTCAGTACATGCCTCAGTGTTTCCTCCCAAAGCCAGTGTTTCACATCATGTTGTCAACATGTGCTTATGCCTTCTAATTATTTGATGTATGCTTATTTAGTCTCCCATCTCTTCTATGACAGCTCCAAAGGCGAAGGCTTTCTCTTCTACTTTGTTTCTTCTCCCCTTAATAACACAGAGTGTGTTGCTGTGCATCTTATAAATGTTCAAGGAAGAGGTATTTGAGTAATAGGTAAAGGACACACAGAAACGATTGGTGAAGTTTGAGGATTTTAGGATTTCACCGCAAATGCTTCCCACTGACATTCAGAACAGCTGTAACCTCCCCTGGGTGATAACCACAGCACACCTGGGAAGCTGGACCCCGACGCTGTGGCTTTGTTTTTATTGCTTCCTGAGTGTTTACCCACATGTAACTTTCCCTATCCAATTATTTCCCCCGGATTTTAGTTTACATCAATTCAAGAGACTCTGAATTCTATAATTACTTTCCCATATTGAGACACATTTTCTATATTTTTAATCCCAGTTGCAAGAATAACGCTTCCTTATTTGGAATCACTGGCAAATTATACTCGAATATAAATTGCTATTCTAGGCCATAAATGAAAATACTTTCTTGGGTGGATGAGTGAGGGGATGAGGGATAGGGTCGGGGCTCTGACAGAGCATTGCTTAATCATTCAGATACTGCTAAATATATACAGGAAGTGAGGGTGCTAAAATCCCCACACTTCCAGCAGAAAACCAGAGGTGATATCTCCTCTTTTAGCACTTCTTTTCATGTAGTCTCAAGTTGTCATCTTATAGTTTGTTCTTCATGCTATTTACAGCCATCTGTGTAATCTCTGGTCACATGGGGGTAATCACAGGTAAACTAAGGTTTGGGAAGAAAAGTTTCAAGATCCCAAGATAACAATGTTGCAAAAACTGTCATGCACGCCAAGTGTTGTATTTATTTTACTTATTTGTTTTTAATTCCAGCAAGATTTCAAAGCCTTCATATGAGATTGGTTAAAAAGGGACAGTTGATAAACAATTGAGTCAACGTTAAGAAACTGCAGAAAGTATTTCAATCTGTTTGTGTGCTCTTTTGCAACAACAGAATGGTACAATAAAGAGGGTTTGAAGCAGATCCATGATAAGCCAGGGGTATTCTGTCTTCTCTTCTCAGATGCCATTTTCAGCCAAGATGAAGAGCCCAGTGCTCTGGGACAAGCCCGACTTCACACCCTTACATGTCAGTGTAATGCGAGCATGCCTCCAGAGCCCTGGGAAGCAGAAACCTATGTGAGAAGTCTGGAAATTCACAAGTTAAACAACTGAGGAATGCCCTTTCTTTGATCTGTGATCTATTTTGGTGAAAGTAAGGAAGGATGGAAATAAGTTAGGAATTGAAAGCAACTTCTCTTAAATTTTGCTTTTCCTATCACATGGTACAATTGTGTTTAAAAAGGTCATATGGATTTCGGATTCAAAGATTTCTTTATATCAATTAAGATGTTAGAGAAGTGAATATAACTTTAAAATTCCATTTAAAAATTAAATCACAAATTTATTATGATAATTCAAATGTATTTGAGTACTGTCTTTTTAGATGCATAATATTGTATAATTATGGAAATGCTGGTTGATGATCTGGCAAATTAATGCAAAAAGAAAAACTATATATACAAATGGCATTGCAACTAAAAAATGTTAACATAACACATACAGCTCCCAATATGTTTTGATGCATTCTTTTCAAACATCTATTATGTTAACACTACTAGTACAACAGCTTAAGTAAAAATAAGAAGTCACAAGTACATTATGCTGAAATTGTAGGTAAAGTTTCCATAGTAGGTAAGAGAGGGGAAAGTCCTCCTGAATCAAGTAAAATAGTTTCATCAACCGATAATCACACCAAAGTGTGGTCCAAAGGCCAAAGCATCGCATTCTCTGAAGCCTGTTGGACCAATAGCATCTTGGGCAACACCAGACAGTCATGAATCAAAATCCACATTTTCACAAGAGGTCCAGGTGATCTGTATGCACATTAAAGATTGAACAGCACTGCTCTGTGATACCTTGAAACTAAAATCATGCATACGTAAGACACGGTCTAGCCCTGAATATACCTTGACGTTGACAGATGCTTCTCTAGAGCTCCACAGGCCTCTCCAGTCCTCACCTGCTGTGTCCTCCCAGGACCAAATCACATGACCCGGATCTGTCTCCACATACCATGCATGTCCAAGGCCCATCCACTCACATTTTCTCATCTGTGTGACAACTAATTATGTATCTCCCTGCTCTGCCCACGTGTGACATCACTCAACAGATGTAACAACTGCAACTTACAACAGTTACATTTTCTGACTCGCTTAATATCTTAGCTTTGGAAAGAATAAAATGCCAGGAACAAGAATGCTTGGGAACAGGGGACAGACGCTTGGGTTCCCTACATCTCCCCTTCATCTCATCACTTCGGGAATTCTGGTGCTGTCTCACTCAAGTCTTAGTCTGTTCAGGCTGCCTAACAAAATATCTTAGACTGAGTAATTTACAAACAACGGAAATTCGTGTCTTACAGTGTCTGGTGAGGTCTGTTCCTCACAGATGGCACCATCTCACTGTGTCCTCACCAGCAGAGGATGAGGCAGTTCCCTTCAGCTTTGTTCATGAGGGCTCCCAACCCATCAAGACTTAATCAACTGCTAGACACCCCACCTCTCACACTGGCAAGTAAGTTCTGACATATGAATTTTGGGGGGACACATTCAGACCACAGCACGTAGAAATTATTACTTATAATAAAACTCTCCATGAAAACTACATGGAGAGTTATTCACCCAACTCATAAAAATCACAGAAGTGTTTTCAATTTTTTCTGCATTTGACCCAAATGTTTGCTGCACTGACCAAAAGCTCAATAGCTTTCTCCCTATAATGTGGCAGGATCAAGCCACGTTATAGGGAAGAACAAAGTAAAAATCTATCCTTGTATTTTGTTTATTGAAGTTTAAAAAGTTTCCAAGCCAACACTTTAAGCTTTAATAAAAACTTTTACCTCAGATGTGAAAAGACAAAAGTCTAACAACTTAATTGTCCATTTTCTGAAGTACCACCACGGCATGTTTCTGATAATAAGTAAAGCCAGTTTTCAACTGGTTTTGTAGAGTCGGGTGGAAAGATGGGTACACAGAAGGTGTACAATACATGTATGTTCCACTTTTACATAGACTCTTCTTTCAACATCCAGATGACTCCAAGGGTCCACATGTTTGGTAAAAGAAATATGTGTTCTCAGTACTTCTGAATACTCTAAAACCCTAAAATATTTTAAGAAGTATCCTATTTTAATCTAAGAAAATTCAGCTAAAATAACTAAAAGATATCCATGCTTTCTTCTGTCTTTTTAGGAGGAAATTTGGCAGAAAGGTATGTTGACTCATCACCAACGTGATAATGCAAAAGCTGAGAGAGGAAGCATTTCATTTTCCATCATGTTGAAAATGGTATTGATTTAGGACAAGGCTGTCAAACATGACTCAGCTTCCCTTGGTGGTCTAGGTGGCAGATTGTAGATTCCCAAACTACACATGAAATTCCAAATCACAAAATACATTTTCAACTTTCTAGGTTGGTACAGATATTAAAATAAAACATTTAAAAGAAACATTTCCATAGTTAAGTTATAGCAACCAAATAATTATATAGATAATTATATAGCCTGCCTAGACCAATACATTTAATAGTTTTTTTTTTCTTTTTTTTTTTGATTTATTGTAGAGACCAGATCTCACCATGTTGCCCAGACTGGTCTCGAACCTGTGGGTTCAGGCAATCCTCTCGCCTCAGCCTCCCAAAGTGCTGGGATTAAGCTTGAGCCACCACGCTCAGCCACGTTTAATAGTTTAACAAACACATCTAAATGTTGATTTCTTATTAAACATTCTTTTAGAAACATTACAGTAGAAATGCTATGACCAAAAAATTAAGAATTGCACTGGGCTACTTGTTTTTATTTACTAAATTAATATTGCATGATTAGATAAAACCAACAATTAATGACTACTTGGCTAAATCAAATAATAATTGTACCTAACACAGCTAGTCAGAATTCTGAGTACGTTTCCCTTTATTTCATAACAATTGGATAGCCTACATTATCAATATTATCTGGTACATATCAACTTAGTTAACCTTTTCTTTAATCTGAATTCTGAAGACAAGTAATTTTGCATGTTGTTCTTCCTGACCAAAGACAAATGTACATGGGGATGAAAATGGACATCTCTGGATGCTTAATGCTCAATGGTACAGGAAGAGAAAAAAATCAAGACCACAATCACTGGTGTGATATATCATAAACATGTGATATATCACATGAACATCTATAGATGTATCTCAAAATCTAAATCATGCCAAGCAAATCTGATAGTCCTTGAGTTTCTAGCATCTCTACTTCCATAACAAGTCTACAAGTTGTTGCAAAGTCCATAATCTTGCCCTTCTTTATGGCTGCATAATATTCCATTGTGTCTATGTACCACTTCTTTTTTAATCCAGTCTACTTTCAATGGCAGCACCGTTGGTTCCATGTTTTTGCTGTTGTAAATAGTGCTATAATAAACATGCATGCACAGGTATCTTTTTTGTAGAATATTTTGAATTCCTCCAGGTGTATTTCCAGAAGGGGGACTGCTGGTTCGTATGAAAGGTCTATTTTTAGATATTTTGGAAATCGCCACACTGTGCTTCCAGGGGAGGGAGAGCAGGAACACATAACATCAATAAGCGTACCTGATCCCAAACCAGGCAAAGTGAGGACTAATGGGAGGCCCAAACTTCACCTGTATGATGACCACTTATGTACCTAACCCTGAATTGTACCCCACATCTTTAAAATTTTTTAAAAGGTCTACACAGATGAAAATAGTTGTTATTGGATTAATTAGGGTAGGCTATACTCTCATCTGATAACTTTATGACAGCAAGAAGCTACCTCTGAAAGAGGCTGAGAACAACAAAATTTCCTATGGCTTTTATTAATGAAATAATGTTATTAGTGTAAATTCCTAGTGCAGAATGTTCTTTTAGTTCATTTCCAAGAATTTGATGGGGAGATGGAACTGCATGTAGTTTATGAAAAAAAGAGTATTTACATTAGGTTGTTATCAGCAGAAAACAAAACTGCTTTGCTATGCATTACTCACATTCTCCTTGCTATACTCATCCTATCAGTCGTTATAATACGTGTGCAAGTATCTCCATAGAGCTTGAACTAGTTTGCACTCCCACCAACAGTACATTTTTCAATAAAAAAATCTTGCCTGTCCAGATAAGCTGGCCAATATTAATGCATTTTTAAAACATTCATATTTGTATGGATGAATAATTAACATTTATTAATGAATTATTCTTCATTTAGCCATTGAATTTAGAGTTTAAACTGCACAGAGTTTAAACACATTTTCCAATCTCATCTTCTATATATTCCAAATTTTCTAACATGAACACATTTTACTGAAACTGGAAAAATAAAAGACTTGGGGGAATAAAAAATAATTTAGAAATGACTTGCCCTGAAGGGCTTAAAAGTTTTTGAAGACATAAAACTAATCATAAAATTCTCATACAAGGCAGTACACAAAACGTGCCATTACATAGCAAAAACAAAATACTATATAGTTTCTGAGTGGTTGGGTGAGGCGACAGTGAAAATAATCTTTCTATCTGTCAATTAGATGAGTTTCATGTCTAAGTTGCCATTTATGTTGTTCCTGGAATGATGGAAAATCCGGGCATATTTTTCTGCAAACAATGCACATATGTTCCTAGATATATGTTTTATATAATTCCTGAGGTTTGAGGGCTTCCTAAAACCCATGCTGGGTTTCAAATGGGTAGACTCTTCCCTTGTTAAAAAGAATCATGGGAAACAAAGGGAGAAAAGTAGGTTAGGAACAGAATTTTGGAGATTCTGCAGGGCCAAGATGGTGTTTGCACTTTGTTCAGTTAACGACAGAGAACTACTGAGGTTTTATAAAAGGGATCTCAGATATAAAACACTACAGGCCACCAGCGAGTGTGATGAATACAGGGTCCTGTGCCTCAAAAACTATCAGTGCTTCCTTAAATAAAGAAAATCTTGCCATTTCCTGCATTTTGAATCTCTCTGGTTTTTTAGTTACTTCTTCTTCCTCTTGTCTCTCCTTCCTTTCTCTGGGTCTCCAATTCAGGTCTTTATCAGTACACCCCTTGTGTTGCACAGCAAGGAGTTCATTGAAGTTGTTTTCTTGCAAATCTAGCTCCAGCTTCTTGCTGAGGGCCACTAAGTTGCTGAAGATCTCTTTTTTTTTTTTTTCAAGAAAAAAAAAGGGTCAGCTGGGGTAAGGTGGGCCAGAGCAGGTGCTGGGACTGGGACCACCAGAATAATGCAAGATTGTAACCAACTAAGAAAGTAGAAAGAAGTATTCACCTCTCACAGATTGGAAAGGGAACAGAAACTCAGAGGCAAGGATGTTCTTGAAGGGCCGCAAAATGGGTACATTTAAGGGCTTCGGAGAGGAGAGAGCAGCAGATCTTGGTGAAAGGGGAGAAGGACAGAGCAAGAGAGCGACAGGTCTCAGTAGAATCTCCAAAAATGTTAGCGGCATCTCGCTGGGGCCTTCAAAATATGTTAGGGTCACTCTCCCAGTGGGGCCTCCAGAATGTTAGGTCAGGCCCGCTGGGAGTGTGGGCATCTTGGGTGCAATTTGATGCTGCATGAAAGATACAAAGAATTTCACAGAAGTTAGATTAGAAAACATAGTTTATTTGAAGTAAATTAGTGAGAGAGAGAGAGAAAGAGAAGATTCACTTCCCCAAGGTGGAGGAGGGGGCCAAAAACCACTTAAGACCTCCTTGGACTCCTTGTCTACCTTCTCAAATCCACAAAGATCGTGAACAAAATGTGGGCAAAGGTTTTCCCAAATCCCATTCATGGTCACAGACATAACCTCACACCAAGGAAAGTCAATGTTTTTTATGGCCTTGTAGCTGTTACAGTCTTTCCAAAATCGTCACAAGGTTGCTCCTGATTCATCACTCACCTTTACTGCCTGAGAAAAAATATGACATAAATAATATTTCTTGAAAGTCGCTGTAACTCCCTGGCTCATAGGTTGGACGAGCCACATGGTATTCAGTGGTAGATGCACTACTTTGACATTGGGATGAAAGTCATCCATGAATGGGGGTGGCCGAGAGCAGTGTTGAACAGCAAAAGAATATGGAATGGAATGTCCTTCTCCAAGCAATATTTCTCTACTTTTGGGATGAGGCGGTGGAAAATCCACCTGTGTAACACAGGAAAATGACCTGTGTAACCCAGGCTATGGGGTTACTCTTCTACAAAACAGGAAAAGAGCCCTTGGCTATGTTTTTAAGGACTCTCGGGTATTCTGAAAGATAAACTAGGAGAGCCTCCAGTTTCGTATCGCTGGCAGCATTGCCAACAAACAACAGAGTTAGCCTATCCTTTGCTGCTTTATAGCCTGACATCAAAATTTTCATCTAACTGATAGAACGTCTGTCTGGCATCCTCTTCCAGTATAGTCCTGTCTCATCCACATTAAAAACCTGCTTTGGTAAATAAACACTTTCATTAGTAATTTCTTTAAGTGTTTCAGGAAATTCCCAGGCAGCTTCCATATCTGCACTCGCTGCCTTGTCACTTACTTTTACTTTGTGAAGGTTGACTCTAGCCTTGAACCTGTGAAACCAGCCAAGACAGGCATTAAAAGATGCACCATATGATTCTTTGCTGTGTTTCTCCTTCAAGTCTTCATAAAGGCTTTTTAGCTTTCTCTTGAATCAGTATCAAGCTGAGTAGGACTCAACACTGACACTGAGCCTACAACCACACACAGAAGTTTTTCCATCTCCTCCATCGCTTTTCCTGCTTCATCAATGTTACTGTCGACACCATTGGCGTAGCAGACTTCACATGTTCCATGACCTTGTCCTGGTCTTTAGAATTGTGCCAGTGGTTAAACAATTCATGTTAAAAGAATGAGCAACATCTACCAGCTTTTCACCTCATTCCACTCACTTGTTTTCAGTTTTGTTTCCATCATTATCACTTGGCACTTCTTAGTAGTACTAGCTATATCACTGCTGCTTTTATGCTTGCTTCCAGACATACTGGGCTTGAAATAAAGATACTGTACTATTGTACTCCATGTAATGCTGTACAGTAAAGTACACAGAAGCTCAACCACTTGAAGAAGATGCATGCATGTGACAATGTATGCCAGACATGTGAACTGACTTATGTGATTAGATATGCATACGTACATTCGCATATTTGAAAATTTACAACTTGAAGGTTTGTATGTAGGGGACTTACCGTAGTTCCTGAAACATATCATGTGCTTATCACTTGATTCTTATTAAATATCAATCAGGCTATTTAAAGTACATTTACTTAAATATATCTATAATGTAAATGTGTATATATCTGTATATATATATATTTAATTTAACATGAAAAAAATTTGGTTTCAGCATTGTATGCAAACAAGATAGTCACATGGGGTCAGATGCAGTGGCTCAAGCCTATATAATCCCAGCATTTTGGAAGACTGAGGTGGGAGGATTGCTTGAACCCAGGAGATCGAGACCAGTCTAGGCAACATAGCAAAATCTTGTCACAACAACAAATTAGCCAGGTGTGGTAGCATGTGTCTGTAGTACCAAATCCTTGGCAGACTGAGGCCAAAGGAGTACCTGAGGCTGGGAAATCGAGCCTACACTGAGCTGTGATCATGCCACTGCACTCCAACCTGGGTGACAGAGCAAGAGTTTGACTCAAAACAAAACAAACAAGAATACTTGGATAGTATAAGTATATCATATAACAATTCTATCTAATCCAAGCTGATAAAATTGTTGATTTATTAAAGTATAAATAGCATGAGAATGAAAAACTCTTATAAATTACAAAGGATTATAAAACTTTATTCATGTCTCCCATATTTCAAGAAACATAATAATCACTTAAGATTTTTATCTTTTTCTCTTAGACAAGAGATTTGATCAAATCAAGGTTAGATTTTCCTATAGAAAACGTACGTAAATCTAGATTTTTTTAGTGTGAATTTTAGCCACATCAAAGTAAAAACAAAACCCCCTACAACTAGAAAATATTGTAATAATTTAAGTTATTGAAATCCTATGTGAGTTTTATAAAACTATCAAGTGTATTAAAAATTTTGATGATATTATAAGTCTACTATGCTATTTATTTATAACCCATAAGTTTGGCACTGTTCTATATCATAAATTGGGCCTAAAATCTGAATGTTAGTTATCAAATCAAACATTTAGCAACATTGTCTTCCTCTGTCAGAACGTAAAAGGATCTTTTACATGATTGGGAAAATTTAAAGCAAAGTCAACAGGTTGCTCTCAATGTCTGCACATTTGTTGCAGCGGGCTGTCAATTACACTGAATTTTTCTGTAAGCATATTTGAAAGCACATATAGTTTACAAGTTGAAATGTGATACACCAATATTGTTATTTTCCTAATAACACTTGCAGGTTCTCTCTACGTTCACTCCTAGCTGAGTTGGGTTTTATCACGCTTAGTTGTCCCCTAAATCCATTCCTCCTTTCATGGTAAGGTAGCTTCTCACTCCACCTGGGCATATGACTGTCATGGCATGCAGCCACCTGGTCAACAGGTGTGCAACTGATATGCTGTGTGCAACTTCTGATCATTACTCTTCTAGGTAGGTGGTGAGCCCTGCACTCCCCCTTCCTTCTTTCTGCCAACTCTGTGCAGACAGAACTGACCCACGAGCTACCTTGGACCATGAGCATGGGAACATACACTGAGTGCAGAGGAATGACAGGACAGGAAAGCTGAGCTCAAGGCTGAGAAGACACCAAACTCCTCCAGAACTGATGGCTACGCCCTTCTTTCATCTGAGAGAAAAATGAACTTTGTCTTGTCATTGCAGCTATTTTGTTGTTATTATTACTGTCAGACAAATCTAACCCCACCTAACAGTGTCCCTCTCTTTGTGCCCCACATATCCTGGGCTAAAGTTTTACACAGAGCTCTCCACATGCTGTTGTGATGATCGATTTGTTTAGGTAAGGACCTCAAGGAGCGAACTCTACCTATTTACCTTTGTATCCTCCACGCAAAACAATAGAGACTTAATTTATGTTTATAAAAGGTTCTTATACACCAAATTGGACATATCACTGGCAAGTACTGTTCATCAACAACTGTCAACTTCAATACCAAAGTCCCTGCAAGCCATCCTGAAAGCTTCTAGAGTATTTGCAGCAAACAACAGTCTTCAAATATAAACAAATATGTCCCTGTATAAACAAGTACCAAGAATGAATTCTTTCATTTCACTGGAAGGAAATAGATGTGTTAAAGTTATTGTTTTAAAAAATGATGGTCTCACATCGAAAACCTTCTTGGAGGGAGAATTAAGAGATGATTTCAATGTACAGTGAGCAAGCTCTTGATGATGTAATATGAGGCAAGATAATTAACCTTTATCAATGGACAAGTATTAACAAGTGTCGCCAGATGAGAGGGAATGAATCTTCTGTTCTGTCACATTCACTACAACTTTAATTAGAAAACGGAGCTGGATACCTTGGAATGAAAAGGAAACTGCTTGCAGAATCAATGCAGTATCCACAGAAGGTACCGGCAGCAGCTCGTGGAAGGAATGGCTCATGGTCTGACAGGTTTACTTTTAGATAGAGCGCAGGTTTTAAAGGAAAACACCGTATGAGAATGCTGTCACCATTGCTATTGCTGCCAACAGTGATGATAAGTGTTCCTTAGTACTTACTCAGCACTCAACCGTGTCAGGCACCCTCCTAAGAACCTTACGTAAAACCATCTCACTTAATCTAGGCAACAACCACATGGCAGTGTCATCTTCAGAAGAATGACATGAGCATGTGAGGTTAAGAAGCTTTACCCAAATTCATTCTGCTAGTAGCAGTAATGGTCATTTTAAAGAAACTGGAACTCTGAGCGCTTCTAAGGGTTTACATGTATTACTTATGTGAACATCACATGTACCTCCTTGATAGAACAGGGCATCACTCTCATTTCAGAGATGGGGAAGGTTGCCACCCACTTGATGTCACACAACTATAAGAGGAAGAACTGGGTTTAACGTTAGCACAACAGTAGAGGACTGGAGCATCCTCTTGACCCCTGTGATGTGTGGCCTCTCATGGAGTAGAAAGCTGATCTGATCAAGGACCTGTCTCGAGGGCTTGAAGAACACATGTGTTTGTGTGGAGACCATGTTCCACCAGGCCACCAGCCTCATCTTCTGTCTCCAAAACTCAAGCTCCTTAGGATTTTGTGACACCAGCCCTCAGTGTCATACAGGATCTGCTATAGCTTGGCATAAACTAGACTTGTCCCTACCCTCAAAGATCTTACAAGACAACAGGGAGTACCACATCAGGGACAGGGACCTGGGCAGTATCTGCAAATCCATGTGCCTATGGGAAATGACAATAAACTAGATTTCAAATATTAAACTGATAAAGCCCCACCACTCTCATCCCCCTGCAAAGACACAGCACCCAGATCTACAGACATACAGGAAGCAGGAGAACAAAGAAGGGAAGATATTTAAATAATGCTCCAGTTTCTTTCATCAGATTATCAAGGTGAAATGATTGTCCAGAATATTAAGTTAAAAATAGCCATTCAAATTACACTACAAAATCCAAAATTTAAATTCACATTTTGATCTGTTTTGCATTGCCTGTATCACAGACTGCTTCAAATTAAAAAAGTAAGAATTTACTATAATAACTGCCATAACACAAGCACATGTCTTTCTATATTAAAAGATGTATGTCTTTCTCCTTTTGATTTTCTTATCTGAGCCACACATGAGCACTGGCAAGAGAGCAGAGCAAGTATTAGTGACCTCATTTGCTGACCAACGTTTGTGTTGACTGAAATCTATAAAGAAATGTCAGACATAAAAGTAGTTTAATGCTTAAATTTACAAATTAAAAGCCAAGAGAGTATATATGTACCTGGCAAATATCTACAAATCTGATTCTACCCAAAATTCATATAAATATTTTTATCCCATGAGTTAAGAGATTTCATATCTCAAACATGAATTAAAACAACAAAATGTTTTTCCAGTGTAAAACTATAGTAACAGCCATAAAGCTTGCACCGATCTCTCCAAAACTCTGTGGTGCATCCTACAGGGCTGTAATGACACTGCCTCTCCAGTCACTCTTATCTAATCAGGCAGATCACCTGAAGAGCTAGCCAAGGTCTTCATGCCTAACGGTTGTAATTGTTCAGTCCGTTGCAGTGAAGTTTCCACCACTCGTTAACATGTTGATCAGTGTGGCTTAAACTGTAGTGCAGAATTTCATTAAATGATAAATCCTCCATTCTTGGGGAGAATAACTGCTCAATCAATGATCTCTGTATTGTGAAACCAAATGCCCAGTTCTCAGTTCTAACCTGCTTGCTGGCTTTTTCAAGACCCTCTTTGCTCGGCTCCAAGAACAACACTCTGGGGTTCCTCTCGTCTCAAGCTCATGGTGCCTACCTGGGACCCTTGTGGTTTTCTCCCAGTGCTCTCATCCTTGGGCATTTCCCCAGCCCGGGACATCAAACCATCTGTGTCTTGATAATGCTCAACGTATCTCCAGCATAGACATCCTCCTAAGTCTAGATTGTGTGTATCCAGATCACCTGTTCTATAATACATCCCCATCGATGATGTCTAATAGGCATTGCAGATCTGGCTTGTTTAAAATCAAGCTGCTTATCCCCCCCCACCTTCAACACACACAGTCTATCCCTTCAAATGTCTTCTCTATCTCAATAAATGAAAACTCAATTTTTATGTTTGTTTAGGTCGCAAAAACTTAGTCATTCTTAACTCTTTTTTCTTACACCCCCATTTTATCTGTCAGGACATCTTTTCGACTCTACTTTCAAAATGCATTTATAATTAAACTAATACTTAATACTTAGGCTGCTACCACCCTCCTTGAAGTCATTGCCTCTCATGCTATGTCACTTCAAAAGCCCCCAAGTGGTGGCCCTGCTTCTACCCTACACCCTTATGGGTCAGGATTACCCAGCGGATAGAGTTATCCTGTTAACACAAACTTCAGATCATGCCACTTCTCTGGCCAAACTCCTCAGTATCTCCCTGCTTCACATAGAGCGATGCCCAAAGTCCCTCCATAAGCTGACAGGAATCCACCATTTTTAAATATCTCTGGTTTCATCTCCTGCTACTCTTGTTCCCTAATCTGCTGTATGCACACATGTCTCCTGCATCCCCTGCACCACTCCAGACACAGCACTGCTCCATAAGTGTCACTCGCCAGTGCATCTGCCTAGAATGACTCACACACAACTCTCTTAGGTCCTTACGTTTAGGTCACTTTCTTAGTTACATCTTTTCTTGGGAACCTATACATTTTTGCAGTACTCACACTCCCTACTCTTCTTCTCTTTTATTTTTTTCCACCTGAAGCATTAAAAAAAAAATCTAAGCACTATATATTGCATCTACTTATGAGGACTCTCTCCAATAGAACATGATTAGCAGGAAAGCAGGGGTTTTATCTGCCTCCTTTACCACTGTAGCCTAAAAATCAAGAACAATTTCTGAGACATAATGTGTTCCTAAATATTTTAAATAAATGAATAGATAAATGCCAACACTGTGATGCATTATGTACATCCACCATGCTACTTTTTTCTACTGTACTTTTAATATCCATTTTTGATTTTGTTGATCACTTTTGCTTATTTAAAGTAACAGAATTCGTTTCTTTCATATCCAGTTGGAAAGATGAAAGGAATCCCATCTAATGAAGCACACACATCAAGTCAAGAGGCAAGTGCACTTTCAGCATACCACCACAACAGCAAATGTGTTTCTCTCAATCACAGAAGCCAGATGATTCCTACCACCCCTGCTCTGACTGGCAACACATCTCAGCCTTAATGTGCTCCCATGAAAATGAAATTAAGTATTAATAATTGAATCAAAATATTTGAATATGAACATAGAGCAGGGCTAAAAATGGATAATAAATGCCAAAAGAAAGAAACAGCAGCCTGTTCAGCTACATCAGTCATAATGAACGCATGTTTTCTCTGCCCACGCATATACCAGAGGAAGCCATGTCTACACTTTAAAGTGTGTGTTGGTATATGCACTTGTCTCAAAAAAGTGCGTAAAATCTTTTAAAGATTTCATGGACTCAAGTCAGTTAATAAAATCAAATATTGTAGTTGTGTCCATGAACACATTAGCATTTCCCCTCTAGAGCAAACCAAAACAACAAAACAAACAAACAAACAAGCCTCTACTTGTGTGAGAATTGTCAGAGTCCCATGTCATTGGTACATACCAACAGTCAGTTGACTGTCAAGAATGTTTTATTTCCCCACAATAGGCATTTGAGAAGGATTTTAATTCTCATCCACATCATATCATCATTCACTTTGGGCTCACATAAATGTACAACTAATGTCTCTTCAAAATATTGTGGATCATTCTCCTTCTCTCAAAAACATTTGCAATAACACTGCTGAGAAAAGCACTTCTAGAACAGGAGAATAAGGGCCTCAAAGATCCTATGCTCCAAAACAGCAATGAGAACACCAACAAAATTTATCACGATCAAGTTTTTAAGAACCCTGAACATTAACCACAAGCTTGTAACAATCCCAGGAGCAACCATTCAAGGAACATGACTAAATCTTGTAAGAACACTATGCTTTATGGCAGTTTTACTTGCTCTATTCCCATGTCTCTGTAGCTCTACAATAGCCTTCAAAACCATATACCCAAAACAAAAGTGTCTGTAAGACCAGGAACCTAAGATCTAGTTACTAGGGAAAAAATAAAAATACAAAAACGAACAAACTAAACAAAGGAAAGAGAAAGAAGGAAATAATAAAGACCAAGAATAGAAACAAATGAAGTAGAGAGTAGAAAAGCAATACTATCCTGACACCAAAAGTAAACAAAGACATGACTCATGTAGGAAACTACAGATTAACATCCCTTGTGAATTGATGTGCAAAAATTATCAATAAATTATACGCAAGCCACATTCAGCAAATTAAAAAGTTTATATACACCACAACCAAGTAATGTATCCAAAGAATGTAAGGTTAGTTTAATATCTGAAAATCAATGAATGTAATACACCACATTGATAGAACAAAGGACAAAAACTTCATAGTCATCCCAAAAGATGTGAATAAAGCATTTGACAACCCTCAAATGTCTCATGGTAAAAACACTCAGTAAGCTAGAAATAGAAAGTAACATCATCTATGAAAAACCCACAGATAACATCATACTTACTGAAGAAAGACTAAGTTCTTCCTCTTAAGACATGAATAAGACTAGAATACCTGCTCTTACCACTTCTATTCAAAACTGTGCAAAAGATTCTAGCCTGGGAAATTAGGCAAATAAATAAATAAAAATTAAAAATAATTAAAAGGCATCCAGAAAGGATGGAAAAGAACATGCAAAATTATTTATTTTTGCAAATGACATAATCTTCCCTATAAAAAACTATAATGAACCTACAAAATACTCAATTATTCAACAAGTCCAGCAAGGGGGCAGGATATAAGATCAATATACAAAATTCAAAATATCTTATTATGTATGTGCAAATACAACCAAGATTTAAAAAATCTGAAATTCAAAACATTTCTGCTTGCAAGCATTTCAGACAAGGGATACTTAACCTATATTTCTATATTCTAGCAATAAACAATCTGATTCAATAAGGAGAAGCGAAATGACACAATTGTTCAAAGATTTATTAGCTGTCTGCAAATAGGCATTAGTAACATTGGGATTATTTTCTAGGCACTCTCTAAATAGGCCTATGTGGCCCAATATGCATGATAGGCACACCAACATATGAATAGACTTATATAGTAATAGTGCTTGAAGGACTCAAGGCATTATTGGGATAAAATCCACTGTAGTGTTTAAGAAACCAAGAACTGAAGTTGTAGTGTGCACATCACTTACATAGGCATGGAGAAAGGCATAATTTAAATGCAGGTGTTTTAATTCTCAATCCAGTAGGGCTTTTACAAAGCATATCCTGAAAGCAAATAACTCTGGAAGGCATGCTTTAATAAAATGTATGCTCTCAACATACAATTTAACCCAAACATCTCTAATTTATTGCCTCAGCCCATAACACCAGAAATAGTGCACAGTGATCATTTCTAAGACACTTTTGGGTCATGTGACTCCCTTGCTTAAAGTAACTCAAAGGTCTCCCATTACATTAAAATATATGACTCAGAGTATCCTGCAATTCCAAAGAGCTTTATTGCAACCTTGCTTTTGTGTATCTTGCTAGTTTCCTCTTGTGAACACTCAGGTGCCAGTACACATTAAGCTCTTCTCTGTGCATGGAGTACATATCAGATTGTGCCTTCTTCCACAAAGCTCCACTTCTGTTATTTGTTTTTTTAAAAAAGGGGAGGCCTTTGAGTTCTTTTAAGCAGGAGAGTCACATGATCCAAAAGTGTCTTAGAAATGATCACTGTACCATATTTCTGGTATTATGGGCTGAGGCAATAAAGTAGAGATGTTTGGGTTAATGGCTAGTTATTAATCCTTCAAGTTGCAACTTGATGTTCTTAAGAGATTTTCTCAAGTAGGTGCTGCGTGAAAACTCCCTCAGTTGCAACAGACTAAATGTTTGTATACCCCAAGATTCATAGGTTGAAATACTAACTCCCAGCCAGGCTCGGTGGCTCAGCCAGTAATCCCAGCACTTTGGGAGGCTGAGGTGAGTGAATTGCCTGAGCCCGCGGGTTCGAAACCCACTAGGCAACTTGGCGAGACCTCATCTCTACAATAAATCAAAAATTAGCTGGGTGTGGTAGCACGCGCCTGTGGTTCCAGCTACTTGGAAGGCTGAGGCGGAAAGATCACTGGCTTCCAGCAGGTCAAGGCTGCAGTGGCCAGGAGCGGCCACTGCACTCCAATCTGAGTGACAGAGTGAGACTCCAACTCAAAAAAAAAAAAAGAAAAGAAAAAGAAAAAGAAAAAATCCTAACTCCCAATCTGATGGTACTGGGAGGTGGGGCCTTGGGAGGTAAATAGGTCATGAGGGTGGAGCCTCATGAATGGGATCAATGCCCTGATAAAAAGATAAACACAAGAGCTGCTTCCTTTCTCTGCTCTCCACCTTGTGAGAACACAGCCAGAAGACGCCATCTGCAAACCAGGAAGAGAGCCCTCACCAGAACCTGACCATGCTGGCACTATGAGCTCAGATTTCCAGCTTCCAGAAATGCGAGAGATGAATTCCCATAGCTCAGCAGCCACCGGTCTGTCATACTTTGTTAAACCAAGCTGAACTCACTAAGACATTAGTTTTCCATTTTTTGCATCTTGTTTTACTTTCACAGAACTGAAATTTCTTAAACTTCTCATTTGTTTTCCTATTTTATTTTATTCTGTTTTATTTTATTGCCTACCACAAATGTACATGTCTCATGTCAGCAGGGATCAAATCTATATAATTGCCTGTTTCATCCCTATCATGAAGCTCAGAGTAGCCACTCATTAAGTTACTTTTTAGATTAATAATAAATAAGTAAATGTTAAAAAAAGTCTTCTTCCCCAGAGGTCTTTGCAACAGAGGAGTCATTACCCTGTGTTTTTTCTGCACTTGATGACAGTTTTAGTCGACTTACTTGCTTGAATTTAAGGAATGGCAAATAAAATTTTCTCAAACAGTAAATGATTTTTTTAAAAGCTAGAATAAGTAAACTGTCTTTTAGCAATTGATGAATCAGCAAAAACCTACTGATCAGCTCTTCATTAGTTCCTAAAGGGTAGAGAAAAGAAAGATGATCTGTGGCCTCATTCCTTAAATTGCTTAAAATCTAATTAAAGAAAAGAACCATCATGTGGACAGTTAATTAAAAGTACAAGGCTATATATAGTGAGTGGATTTATCTAATTAACATATGACCATTTTTGTTGGAGGCATACATTTGGGATATAGTTGTATAGCAGTGATAATTTAGGTGGGGAGCCCTGGTGAATTCTTATCCTAAGCAAGCACAGACACACACACACACACAAACACACACACACACACACACACACACACACCACACCACACCACACCACACCACACCACAGACTCATACCCAAAGCAAAACCGTATGTCTGATAACCTTAGAAAAGTCAAAATTAGAAGTCAGTAGAAAAAGAAAGGAATGTCTAAGAAGATGTCAGAACCGTCATGCATGCATGCATGCATGCATACATTCATTCACTCATTCATGTATCCACCCAGTCAGCCAGGTATTCTGTGAAGAGTTGAGGAGAGCAAGAGCCACAACCACTTCTCTGTGGAACTTTCAATTTGGTGCCACAGAGTCTCGGAAAGGAGAGTGTTTCTAGTAGGAAAGTTTGGGTTGGCGTGTGAGTATTGCAGAAATATTAAGGAGAATCCAGGGACAAAAGACACATGAAATCTGACAATGAAGAGATTACAAAGCAAATCAAGGTTTGATGAGATCATTCCCTCTACTTCCAACCTTCCCTTAATCACCCCATGGCCAATTGGGAGGTATTTCCACCCTCCCTCACCCCTGCCCCATGTCAGTACCTGGGTTGTGGTAACTCTTTTGACCTGCCCACCCTGTAGCTGATGACCATGGAAAAGAGTCAGAAATGAATGCTCCATTCTGGGCTAGAGCTGCTCAGTGATCTTGCAGTGCAAGGGAGGGAGGACTAGGTGGAACCGGCCACTGCAGGGACAGTCACTCTGTGGGCCTTTGTTCCTTCAGGGTTTCTAATATGGATCAGGCTGTTTCCTCTCATAGGATGAAAGGTAAGCCGCACTCCGGGTGAATTCTGTTTTGTCCTGCATGTCTGACTTTCAACTTCTTCACCCACTCACTGCTCTCATCCTGCCCAGTCCTATTTTTCTGCCTCCTGTCCGCTTCAGTCCTGGGTCACCAGTCACACAGCTCTGTGGGTTCCCCAAGCATGACTGGCATGCCTGTTTCTGGATGCACACACTCTCTGCCTCTGCTTGGTGGAACAAGCCTTGTGCCGCCCCCTCCACAGGCCACACGCGTCACCTGGAAGGATGAGTTCACAGGAGCTGGGGCTGTGCCTCTGCCCCATGCGGCTTTGTTCTTTGTTCTCACCAGTCCTACAAAGGTATTTTTAAACATTTTATCTTTAGGATGTTATCTTGGACCTTTTTTCCCCTTCCCAGACTTCTAAGACATTGCTGCCAAGTCTGACAATAATGGTGCCACAAATGCTGAATTATCCTTCATATTCCACACAGTTTAGTTCCTTTAATTTATTAATTTTTTTTTTTTTTTGCTAATGGCATTATTTTCATTCTGTTAGAGCCTTATGATGGCTGCTCTCAGGACATAGTTCAAGTAACTTTTAAAAAGTGCTGAGACTCCCTATTTCTTGCCACTTGTAGCTTTTTTTTTACAGGTAATAACTGCAACTGCATTTAGCAGCAAGATGGACAGGTGAGCATCAGAAAAAGGAGTTCTAGTCTAGTCTTAGATCTTTCACTGACACACTGGCAGATTTTAACACCTTTCTTCCTGCTGTGTCTTTAAACTTTTTAATGATCTTTTAAGTCATCTGAACAGCTTACCGCATAGAGATATAAATAAAATGGACATCTTAAGCTCTTTCGAGGAATTTCATGACCTCATCTTCATCATCCATTCACTTATTCACTTATTTTTGTGGAATTTTCTGTACCACATCTTGTGTAGAATAAGAACCTTCCACTTCCCAAAATGTCAGAGGGATGTCCCTGATTACTGATAGTCATGAAACCACAAGGGACACAAATTCATTATCATTTAGCCCTAGAAAACTGTTAATACTGATGTAGATCATCTTAATGTCTAGAGTTTGGAGTAATACATTAGCCATGGTTTCAGAGGACACTCTTCCATGGGAATAAATGTTTACCATTTTCTTGCTGTTGAATTATTGTATTTAGCAACAAGTTGTTTTTTATGTAATACATGAACATTAGATACTATTCCTGCCCTGCAGAATAGCATATTCCAGTGCATATGGAGGATAAGTTGGGAGAGGAAACAGACATCAGCAACAGTAAATACTAATATGATTAGCTCTAAAAGAGCAGCATGGCCAAATCTTGTGTGTCACAGAGAGGAACATGCCAGTTACTGGGACAGGTTCACATGTGAACTGCATGCCAGTAGTGCTTGTTCACATGTTCAAGAATGGAGAATGTGTTTCAGGACAAGAGAAGAGCAAGGTGGAGACCACAGACATGCAATGAAGCATGACGCCAGAGATGGGAAGAGCACAGTGAGTGTGTGGTGAGGCTGGGCTGCAGCCACCCGTGTGTGGTCAGACCGTGAGAGGCATATGTGCAAGACTAAGGAGACTAGCATCCTCCTGGAGACTGACTCAAACTTTCTAACTCCAGAGAATGAGGGGAACGGATGGCCTTAATGCAACTGGAAAGCACAATGACTAGAAGTGGCGCATGTGAGCTTTGTGCGGGTGTGTAAATTTTAAGATGACTGTGGAATCTCCAGATGAAAATACTTTGTGGATAAAATGTATAACACAGTGTATCGGTCTGTGTATGCAACATGGCGGTAGTCGAAAAACACTTCGGAAGTGCATAGAAAAGGGTTGAAAGAAAGAGTCCTTGAGAGAAGGGTTATCGAGAAAGACACGAGTAGATTGATATCTGTGAAATTAATGAGAGGAGAGAATTTTGTACAGGATGGAACCAACGACACTGCCCAACGCCTAGCTGAGCAAGAAGTACGACATGAAAACTAAACAATTAAACTTGGCAGTTGGAAATGTATTTGTGGCCAGAAGGGTGGATTTCAATGCAGTGTCAAGAGCCCTGGTCACACTAAGGTCACTTGAGAAGTTGTCCTTCCTCTGATGAGGCAAGTAGGAAGAGATACAGAATGAGCAGCAGTGTGAGTGAGGTGGACACCACAGGGGATGATTTAGGATGAGCAGGCTCCAAGGGTGAAGGTGGGTCATAGAAAGGAAGTACATAGAAAAGATAAATGGAAATGGAAGAGCGATTGTTATCCCGAGTCTTCGAGGGCATGACCTTATTAGTCAGTGGTTTTCCAAATAGATTATTCCACGCTTCTCCTAGATATGCTTGAAGAACCTATTTATGTAACACCTAATCCCACAAGAGATGGCCTGGACATGCGCTAAATGGAGGAGGATGGAGACGTGGTCCTGAAGACACCCCAGCCCACCACTGACAGCAATCATGGCAGAACGGCAGAAAATCCAGGCAGTCATTTTGTCCACTTAATGCCACACCAGTAAATGCCAATGTTAATTTAAAAGAGGTGTGTATTAAATATGATTAAAGGTGGACTTTTAAAAAATTACCAAAGAACTACATTTCCTTTCCTCAGAATGCCAGGCTCAGATAATTCCAAGCTCTCAATGTCTACACACTACTGAGACTGTCCACAGATTTAGAATTCTTGCCAATTTATTTTATAGAATCAACAGAATTCTGACAGGAAAACTGAACAGAGGTAGGGCAGAATACATAATTTATAGAACAAAAGATCGTCATTCATATCCACGTCATGTCTGGATCTCTGCAACTTTTTGTCCATTTCTCCAACTGACAACTAGGCTGGTGTTTGTGGATAACTCTACTCACAGTATCCTTAAGTCAGGAGCAAAACAAGGATCAACATCATCATCACTGAATGTTGCTCTAGGAATCCTTCTCAGTTTAATCCAACAAGGAAATAAAATTTAAAAATCTAGAAATTGCGACCAGGTTCAGTGGCTCAGTCTTTGAACTTGCCTCAGTCCCAGAACTTTGGGAGGCTGAGGCAAGTGATTGCCTGAGCCCGCGGGTTCAAGACCAGCCCTGGCAACTTGGCGAGACCTCATCTCTACAATAAATAAAAACAAAAACAAAAACAAAAATTAGCTGGGTGTGGTAGCGGGTGCCTGTAGTTCCAGCTACTGGGAAGGCTGAGGTGAAAGGATCGCCAGAGCCCAGCAGGGGTAGCCATGAGAGTGACATGACACTCCAGCCTGGGCAATGGAGTAGGACTCCAACTGAAAAAATAAAAATAAAAATAAAAAAAATTAGAAAACAAAAATCTAAAAATCACAGAGGAGGGAGTAAAGTTACCGACATTTTGCATGACTCTCTACCTTGAAAGAATAACAAAAGTGCAATTACATATTTAAATTAGATGTTGATTAGGTGAACCGCCACAGTATCTATACACATTTAAAGTATTCCTACAGTGAGAGAAAAATACTGTAAAAATGTTCCTATTAAAAAGTGGGGAAAAGACCATAAAAATAGACTAACGAATTGTGAAGGAGATACATATATATATATATATATATATATATATGTGTGTGTGTGTGTGTGTATATATGTATATATATATATGTATCTCCTTCACAATATATATATATCTCCAGCAACTATGTAACTAATTCAACAGACATAAAAATATATAAGAATAAGAGAAATGCTATTCAGGATCTGGAAACAGAAGAGTCAAAACGTCAAAAGGCAAATTCATTTATAAATTTAGCATTAACCTATTGAATGGGAGGTTCATTGGAATGTGTCAGAATTATTCCATCTTGGAAAAAAATGTGGACTAGTCAGAATATATTGGAAACATTACAAAAATGAGGGACTATTTGCTTTTTAAAGTATGAAAGTATATTTTAAAGCTAGGGTAATTAAGACAATAGGGTACAAGCAGAAAACAGACCTGAAATGGAAAGAGACTTAAAAAATGATCAACATGAGCGAGACATGTGATAAATGTGGAATTTCAAATCTCTGGGCTATGGATCTACTCATTTGGCCTTTCCTTCAGCAAAAATCGATTGAGCAAGGACCACTGACCAGGTGTTTATTCTAAACAGCAAGGGGGAAGCAGGGAATAGACTGGAACCACAGGTCTCCTGGAGTCTACCTCCTGGCAGAGGAAACAACCATTAGCTGTAGGCAACAGTTCAGTGAGTGGTGATGTGCCGTGAAGAGTATGAACACAACACCACAAGGGAGAGGAGGAGCGGGCCTGGTCTCAAGTAAGTCACCAGCAGGGACCCAAACAGGACCTGAGCAGTGGGGGACAGCCACCCTGCGCTCCCAGGGACTCATGAATAAGTCCCCTGAAGCCAATTACAATCAATAGTCTAAATATAAAAGGCCAAAATATAAAAAACCCACACAATGTAGGTGAATGGTCCCAACCAGAAAAGGGCCAAAGAACATTCTAAGCATCACACCAAACTGAAAAGGGAGCTGAAAGACAACAGACCCCCTCTGAGAGCAGCCCCTCAAGCCTTGTCAGTAGCAGAACACTCTGGATGATGTATTTCTGGCTGGTCAGGTTGAGCGTGAACTGTGGCATCTCCCTTCGATCCCTATACATTTTCATATTATTCCACCATTAAAAGGTCTCAAAGCTGTTCTACTTGGTCTTCTCTGTAATAGGGGGATGCGGTGGGAACCAAAGAGACAGGTTTTTTAAAAAAAGCCACTTAGGTTTTACCCATTTTGACTTTCGATCACCTTGATTTAGTGTTTTAAAACTTCTGAGTTTCTAAAATAGAAGCCTACATTAGCCAGCTTCTCTTAGAAGAATATGCATATTAGCAATGGTTCTTGTTGCCCATAACTATATTAACATTTCCTGCTTCTCTTGTCACCACTCCGCACAGAAAACACACCTTACTTTCTGCAGTGAGATAAAATTATTTTCATGTTTTCAGTTCTTATGCAATAACACCTCCTTCAGAACACCTCATTCCCTAAAGTGTTATTTAAATTTTGCGATGACTTTTTACATTCCAGGCTAATTGTTTAGGCTTCAGAGAAGAAATTATTGGAAGGGCCCACCATTTAAAGCACATGAGCTTCATTCACACTTCATTAAATATTTTAAATGGCTATTTTATTTTATGCCCTTTGCATTCCTGTTGAATTTTAGCTGGCTTGCTTTTTATAACCAGGAATCTCTCATCTCTCTTCAAAGAAGCCTTGCTGAATGTAAGTATGATCTAGTTTATAAATATATCATCTTTGCTTCTATTTTCTATTATTCTAAAATGAAGCTAAATTTGAAGACTCACGCCAAGGCTGTATCATTTAAGGGGCAGGTAATGGGACTCTTCATTAATATGAAAACATTTATTTTATCTCTTTTCTAAAGTTGTATGCGGGTGAACTTTGTCTTTCTTCAAAAGTAATTAATTTACTTCAGTATTATACATTCTGTGCAGAGTAGTCATTAAGAAATGTTTCAGACAAAATGTTGTTTTGCTCTAAGATAAAAGTGATACATCAAAACAAATTTAAAATTCCAATAAGACCACACTGATGAAAATTGATCTGTCATTCCATATGCAAACTCTATGAGCAGTTACTACCTCTGATTAGTTATTACCTATCAATTTTAAGGTCTACACATTAATTTCATTATTAATTTGAATGCTGTGTCATTAATCAAGTCCAGTGCAATTTTCACAGGCAGATTGTAAAGTAGCTTTGTAGCGACACCCCTTTTTTCCCTGAGACCTGCCCCACAAACAGCATGGTGCATCTCCCAAGGTTGTCCTGGCTTTCCATCTCTATCCCTGCAGAGGCTGTATCAGACTGGACCCCTAACCCCTACTTCCGAGTCCCTCCACACAAAGATACTGACATTGACCAAGTGACCAGTGGCATGTGACTAGAAGGCAACATGGGCTCATGAATGAGTTTGTCATTTTCTGCCACCCATATAAACAGTGCAAAGAAAATGCATACATCGAAGGAGAAAGGAATAAGGCCTAGCTGATGAACCAGTCTGAGACCTGCCTGAGGTTCCTTCCTGAGCTTCCCTGGGCCCCTCCATTAAATCCACTTTTCTTAAGCCATTTTAAGTTGGTTGCAAATTTGAAAAAATGTAATAAAGTACAGAGCTTAAAGACATAAAACATATTACTTAGCCTTCATTGGGAGCCAAGATTTTAATATGGTTTAGGCATAAATGCCAATGTGATTCTATACAAATGGGATTGACTTAACATCACAATATATGCTGAAAACAGAATTTTATAGCCAAAGGTGTTATAGACTATCCAGTCTCATATGTTGAAGTCCTAACCCCTTTGTGTGGCTATTTTTGGAGACGGGTCCTCTGAGGAAGGTAAAATTAGTTCATGTGAGTGGAGCTCTGATCCTACAGAATTAGTCTCCTCATAAGAAGAGACACCAGAAAGCTCAAGCCCTTTCTCTTCCTGTGCAGGCACCAAGGTGCCTGGGAAGGCCTGTGAGGACATAATAACACGGCAGTCCCTTACAAGCCAGGGAGGGGCTCTCGCCAGAAAATACCAGACACCGACCTCAGACTCCAGCCTCCAGAACTATGAGAAAATATACTTATGTTTTTTAAGCTGCCCATCTATGGTCTTTTGTTATGGAAGCCCAACAAGACCAATATAGAAGGGATCATCTGGAACATGCTCAGTATACACCACACACACACACACACACACACACACACACACACACACACACCCTATATTACTGATCACAAAGTTAAAAAGCAAAGACAGAGAAGCTTGTGTCTGTTCATGCTGTATCACTGTGAGAGGGGTGATAATTTATAATGTAATACTCGTCCTCAGGAGTACAAAGAAAATGTAGTCTGAGGCAGAAATGGTTGAGAAACTAGCTTAAATTTGGAAATTCAATTTGGAAGCAGTCATTTCTAAATTAAATGATTTTCTTTTAGTTTTCCTTTTCGACATAAGCTCAGTCATTCAAAATCTGGCCTCACTTCACCCTCTCTTTTTAATAAATAATACCTGAGGAATGGCATACTGGGCCTCCTCTTCATCACTGTCTTTTCTTCCCAGGGAACCATGGCTCACCCTTCATGACAAAAAGAGTATTAGATCTATATGATGAAAAATGTTCTGTGATCCCAGCCTACTTCTTGATGTATGAATGGATCTAACACAATTCAGAAAATCTATTTCTTTCTAACAAATGCTGTATTTCAAAATCACTTTTTTGTTGAAGACTAACAGAAAAGTCAGCTGTAAGATGCAAAAGCAGAACAATGACCTCTTTGTTCTGGGTGGTATCCCCACCTTCCCTACCCTGGAACTTGATCTCACAGCCCAGCTTTAGAGAAAGAACCAAGGAAGGCAGTACACTTAAGTTAAGGGAGAAATCATCATACGTCATTTTAAATGTACAAAATACAGTCTTCATTATCCTGGCAAAACCAAGACTGTCAATTCCTATTTATTTTCCCTTATTCAAAAGAAAGCTGGTGACACAGTCGAGTCCTCTTGGGTGGTTACAACGGCACAGTGGACCATCTCAAGGCAACTGAGGCAAAGGCTTGCCACATGAAGAAGGCTCAGGGACGGAGTTAAGGCAGTGAACAGGGCTGTCTGTCAGGCTCATTTCTCAGGCAATGGAAAAGCTGTATTTAGGACATGATAAAATGTCCCCATTATCTTATAAAAAGGACCGTGTCTAAAGAGCGCTGTTAAAATGTCTTCTGTCAACACCATGCCGTGTCTTCTATTTTACACTCCTCGAAGGCAGGTGCTTTTGCTTGGCACGTGTTTCCTCTCAGTGACTATTTCCAATAGTTTCTTGGCCATCAGTGGAACTTCTGGTTTATAACAGTTGGCCTCTCAACACATGACAGGGTAAAGAAACAAAGAGGGTTTCTGTACGTGTATTTCCTGGAAATATTTTCTCTGTTTTTCTAATAAGATGTTTTGCCAAACCCCAAATGATTTGGGTTTATCTTTCTGAAGATCTATTTTAAGGTAATGACACAATTCTCCCACATAAATTCTCCATAGTGAACATGACAAGGGAGATACAAATAAACAAGAGTAGCTGAGGGGAATTCCACTACAACCTCCCACAAGCCGTCTTGACCAAACAAATTCTAACCATCACTGATCGCCCTCCACCTTCATGAACTCAGGGTTTAATGCTCTGAAACTGTCATCACTTGAAGGTCTATTTTCAGAACCACTTCTAAAAATCACAACGAAATGTTGACTATCAAAACTGCTTGAACATAGCTCATTCAGCGATGACAATGTAAAAATCTTCAACTTGTGACCACTTTATAATAAAAATATATCTGAGCCATAATGTATTCTAAAAATCCAATTTAAAAAATTTAAGGAAATATTCCCACCCTGCCCTATCATACGAAACCTTAATGAGAATCCCCTGCATGCCAAATGTATAAACTTCAAAATGTAAAAAATCATCATCCACCTGGAAAGGGATAACGGCTGTTTGCATCGGTTCAGTCTGTGACAGACGTGAAGTACGTGTGGTTTAGTAGCTGCAGGTGGCACATTCAGCAGGTCTGTGTGGCTCTGTCCTCACGTTTATGGTTGTTCTGTCATTATGTGCCAAAAACAGGAAGAAGAAACAGAGACCATGACTGATTTCTACCCAGGAAGTCTTCCCTTTTAAAAAATATTCAGCCAGAAACCAAGATGCCAGTCACCAAAATAACAGCCTTCCTGTCCATGCCTCTGTCTCACATGTCAAGAACTCCTGGCAGGAGAACAGACAGGTGTCAGTGCAAGTTCACCTGTGGCCTCCCCCTCTCCAACTTGTTGCAGCTCAAACAAAATTTAAATAGAGCCACAGAACAGAGAGGCCTCGAGCAACCCTGAGGCAAGTGAATACTTGAGACCTGTAGGCAAAATAGTCTCCTTTTCTCTTTTTTAAGTTGTTGAGGGCTGAGTTTCACAAGCCTCTCCTCACAGAGCACCTGGTGTTATAACGGCTAAGTAACCAGAAGCAGCTTTCCCTGAACCTAATCAACGTCTCAGCTGATTTTATTAAGTCCAATTTCTCCTTAACAGTCTTTTGCATGTTTAGATAAAAAGAATCTGATTAAAATGCATTTGCTCATTTAAATTCCAAGGAGCAGTCTTCTGAAAATAAAATGTGATTATTTGAAAATAAAAAAAGACTCAAGCACATTCTCTGGATGAGCCTGGGTCTTCATGGGCAATATTCCCGGGACAAACGGGCATCCAGGGGTCTACTCCCATGGAAGCAGGTATCTCTGCACACCTGGGACCACAGACATGACCACACTCCCCACTGGGCATGTGTTCACATCTGACCTCTCTGAACTTGTGTCATCACCTCCCAGGCAAGGAGGCTGGGTTTCCTGGCCCTTTAAGCCTCTTTAAGCTCTAAAATCCTGACTGCTCTATTTTGTGTAATTTAAGACCGAACATGCCATTGCATATGTTTTAATTGCTAGAAGTAATTTCTCCATTCTGTGAATTCCCATGACAATTTGTAACCCCTGATCTTTCTATGACTCTCCTGAACTGCAGTACCTAATTTGTCCCCTTTAAATGTGATATATACAAAGCCCTTATTTCCATTTTAGTACCAGACTGAAACTCTTCTAGTACTGCTTACATTTCATAAGTTCATGAAGGCTACATAAGCGACACTCAATTTTTTGAATATTTGTTGAAGATAGAGTAATTTTTATGACCTAGAGTGTATAGAGGATCTGGGTGTTAGAATGTACTACGAGAAAAGGATGTGATCACGTCAATGGTAGAGTAAACAACAAGGTATTAGACATTTTAAAAAACATGTTCAGATGTTCTCAGGAAATTGACAAAAAATGTTAACATTTTTATTCTTTAATTAAAAAGACAAATGACTCACATAATATTGAGGCAGTTTCAAAAATAAAGTCTGTAATTTAAAGGAAGACATTTATAAAAATAAAGCATTTACTATAGACCTTTCAGTAAATGGCTCAGAGAGTCCTAGATAAAATACATAGAATATAGTTGAGGCTGGTGATTTCGACCTTGTAAAAAAACCACCTGTCTTTCCATATTCATTTTGGCCCTTAAAATATCACTTAAGACCAAAATCTAATATACATAAACATATTTTAAAGTATTCTTAGATGTACTTTCTTAGCTATGACAGCATTCTGTTACTCTAATTGTTCTGGAGTGAATTTCATGAAGCCTTTGAAGACTGTGGTCTGAGGTTATCAACAGATGGTATGTTTTGAGAAGGTCACTGAGGAACTTGTCATGAACCCCAGTCTTCCTGCACCTCCGTGCCCTGGCCTGCTCCACCCCCTCACCTACGCCGACCCTAGCTCCCAGTGCTCCAGAAATGCATTCCTGCCCACCCTGCCACCCACATCCCAGCTTCTCAGCTCCCAGGTCTCCCACAGAAGCTGCCTCTGAGTTCTGCATTAAAGCAGGCCCCTCTGGCTTTCTCTGTCATTGCACCTACTCCTTGAATTTTTGCCTCCCACTGCAATCTCTAATTATTGCATACAGGTATTTAAACATTTAGAAATGTGTATTTACATAGGCTTCCTTGATGTTCCTCCAACTAGAATATGACTCCATGACAGAAAGGGCCATGTCCTTCATGGTCACTGTGGTGCTCCTGGAGCCTAGCATGTGCCTGGATGTATCAGATGGTTGGTATGCAGCAACTGCACGCACAAACCCTATGACAGTTCCCAGCAGATTCAGTTGAGGACAGCAGCTCAGAGATTCTCATCTACCCAGAAGAAACTGATGGCAACTTTTTTCTTACATTGTCTCTGTGATTAGTTTTTCTGATGTTATGAAATGAAACAATTAAAGATAAAATGTGACTTCATCTTAAATGAAACTATGCCCTTTGAGCAAAACAAAAATACAACGCAAGTAATACCACAGTGAGTGAAGCTTTGCCCGTGCAATGCAACAGGTTGTAAATCAGCTGCACTCTCAGTGTTTCATTCCAAAGGACAGGGTGGATGTTGTTAGCAGAAATTTCAGGAGTTCATGGAACCTGAGGCAGTCACAACGATGACAAGAGTGATTACCAAACATCGAGCGCCTGTTATGTAGTAGGCACTGTACCGGAGAAGCAGCATTTGTAATTTCATTCATTTTAATTACAGACTGCCTCACTCTTATTGTGGGAGCTCAGGCATGAGCAGCATTCATGTAGAATGGTGTCCTTCCCCTCTTGTATCCTGTGTATACACTGTGCCACTATTGATGATGGCGTGCATACACTTTCTTGCTTCTTCCATTGCTGATATGCACCTTGACTGAGCTGGTGTTGGCAATCCGGCTGCTCAGAACCAGGTGCCTTTTGCTAGGTTCATGCCTGTGTTTCACCAGTAGCTCAATAATTTGTATCAGTCCTGCTCAGGCACATTGACAAGTGAACACCACACATAGACAGTAACACAGACATTACTTGATTCATCCAGAAAGACATTGCTGATATGTTTTCTAATAACAGATGTAACACCAATAACTGTCTTGATGGCTAATCTGTATTACAAGTTTGCTGTGGTCTGGGCAAACGCTATAGTTTTGTTATTTACTCCACCCACTATCTAGAGTCACTCCTCAGACAGCTGAAGGTGTTTGGTTCTTGTCAATAGCTACAAAGAAGAAAAATAATTCCACCACAAGGCAATGCCATCATTTATTTAGCCATTTTCCAAATGGTTGACATTCCGATTTTTTTCAATTTATCACAGTAAACATCTTTTGTATATATGTTGCTAAATATTGTCATTTTATTTTTGTCCAAAATATCCCCAGAAATGAGATTACTAGTCAATGAGTAGACACAGTTTAATTCTAAAAATGTTTTCTAACGAAAGGATCTAGGATTACGAATTTAGGTATCACGGACTCCAGAGAACTTGGATAGGGCAAAACAGAAACTGGATGGAATTTTAAGTAAAAGTAGTAAGATGGACAAAGGCATAGCAGCAGGAAGCAGGATGTGCCCATGTGGCAAACAGAGGTCAGATTTGGTAAAGCTGCTGGTAGATAAGATATGAGAGAGGTGACAGAAGATAGGCTAGTATAGATTTTGACGTCAAATGCAAGAATTCAGATTTGCTGCTATAGGAAACAAAGGGCCATTTATAATTATTATTGTAACATTTGCAATAATGGGACAAATGATTAAGCATCCTTTCAGAACTGGAAGGAAAAATATTCTCCAGCGGTCTGCTGACCCGCATGCATTTGAGCATGGTGTTCTTTTCCAGACCATATGGACTTTGGCAGTCTTACTTTCCTCAGAAACTCCTCGAGTAACAGAACTAGAACATCTTTCACTGTTCAAATGCAAATGCTTTCTCATCAACTCAGAATTGCTCCTATTATCAAGTTTGAGAAAAAACACAACAGCAAAAGCCTTCTAAGGACACAACCAATGATATACCACAGAATCCCAGCCCTCTCTCCTCTTCTCACAGACAAAGGCCAGAAAGGTTATTCAGTCACTCAACTGTGAAACTCTCACTACACGTCCACTCTCTCCCCGGTCTGAATATCTTTGTTGTTAGTCCTACCAGACACTCCTAGTACTCTGTATTCCTAGTCAACCAACAGTTCCAACCAATGGGTGGTCTCACCATAGCACAACAGGGCTAAGTCTCCATATTTCTGTGGTGCTTGATACTTCCTGTGGGCTGAATGGTTACGTCTCCTCCAAAAATGTATATGCTGAAATCCTAAGCCCAATGTAACAGTACCCGGAAGTGGGACTTTGGGAGGTAACTATGTCATGAGGTTGGACTTCATGAATGTGATCAGTACCCTGATAAGAAGAGGCACAGGAGAGACGCTTCCTCTCCCTGCTTTCCACCATATGGAGGCCACAGCAAGAAGATGTCATCTGTAAACCAGGAAGAGAACCCTTACCAGATCATGACCAGAACCTGGCACCGTGAGCTCGGACTTCCAGAATCTAGAACTGTGAGAGATGAATGTTAGTTTTTCAAGCTGTCTAGTCTAGAGTATTTTTATTTTAGCCGCTTGAACCAAGATGACATTTAACAGAAACCCCTAGGTGTGTATAAGAACAGCTCTAATATAACAATTGGTCTATCAGAAAAAAAAAAAGTGGAGCTTAAAGTAGAAGCAAGATAATCAAGCCGGGCTCAGTGGCTCAGCCTGTAATCCCAGCACTTTGGGAGGCTGAGATGAGTGGATTGCCTGAGGCTGCGGGTTTGAGACCCACCTGGACAACTTGGCCAGACCTCATCTCTACAATAAATCAAAAAAATTAGCCGGGTGTGGTAGTGCGCACCTGTAGTTCCAGCTACTTGGAAGGCTGAGGCGGAAGGATCGCCAGAGCCCAGCAGGTTGAGTCTGCAGTGGCCGGGAGCAGCCACTGCTTTCCAGTCTGGGTGACAGAGTGAGACTCCAACTCAAAAAAAAAAAAATAATATAATCATACACAGAATATAACCATTCTGCAGTTTTTCTCTTCTACTATTTTACTTCTTCTGTCCTTCCTATAAATATCAATATTCTCTATGGGTTCCTCATTTATCCTCCTTACCTCTCTTGATGCCACCATCAATTCCTAGAGCATCAACATCACTTTTGAGTCAAGAAACTCAATCTTTCCAGACCCAAATTCTCTCTAGAGATTCAGAACCCTAGTTCTGATACCCTACTGGCCACCATAACTTTTCTGTGAGCACACTTATGTAACAGAGCCTGCATGTGGTTGTTCAGGACTGTTGCACATTGCAATGGATGGAGCCTTGTTCTAACTGGCAGTGCCTGTACTGTATTGGTGGCTACATAATTTTTATATCATGCCTGGCCACAACACATCAAACTTAGTATGTCCTAAACTGAATTCCTCCCTTTCTTTTATTCCTTCCTGTCTGCTACTCATTTATTTCTCTCTGTTAATGGTGCCTCCATCTCCACTCCCCAAATAAGAAACTTCAGAGTCATTTCTAGGTTCTCTTCATTCAACATATATATCCAAAGGTCAGATCGAGCTGTTTTCTCTCCAGATTTCTAGTCAAATCCATGATCTCCTCTTCTTCACAAGGCACCATCAGCTTCCCTACTCACACATGGTCACCGCTCAACTGGCCTTCTATCTGGTGGCCCTAGTTCCACCATCTCCACTTCCTAAACCATTTCTCTTAGCATCTAAAGTTAACTTTATAGAACACAAATTTTATGTCATTTCAAATTCCACAAACAACGATTCTTGATTTCGTACAACAGAAGCATTTATGAATGATAGTTAGACGAGGAATAAGATAGAATCACAGTTCAGACATTATTAAAACAAACAAGCAAACTTCCTATTATGAGCCATTCTCTGTGTTAGACATGATGAATGCCATGAAGTAAAGACCTGGTATCTCTCTACTAATAAGATGAAACATTAAAAAAAAACAATAATAAGTGTAATTAGGGTTGCCAGATAAAATATAGGACATGCACTTAAATTTGAATTCCTGATATGCAACAAATAATTTTTTATTATAAGTATGGCCAAATATTGAATAGGACACAGTTTTGCTAAAAAAAAATAAATAAATAGTTTATCTAAAGTTTAAATTTAAGTGAAGTATTTTCTTAAGTGGGCAATCCTAAGTGTAATAGATAATGACATATACTAAAGTAAAGATATTCAAACTACTACTATATAGAACTACTACAAAAGAGAGAGATTAACACCACCTAGGAATGATACTAGTTTCAATGATTAAGAGGGGTTTATTGGGTATTGTGTATGCATGTGTGTGTGTATGTCTCCATGCACACACATGTGTGTGTCAGACAATATGAAGGACATGCCAAAGGAGAGAGCATTTACAAAGACAGGAAAGAGAGAATCAAGAGAGTGTGTTTCCATGTGTGTAGATAAATGCTTACCTACTGTTTCTTGAGAAAAGAAGAAAAAAAAAGGAAAACAACAATTGCTAAATTATAGGGTTTGACAATTCCCGTGGTGTAAAGACTCCCACCAAGGCAGATTTGAAACAATAAATATGATGAACATTAAGTTGGCAAAAGATATAATACAGCTATAATCTATAATTGAAGTGAATGACAGTGACATGTAGCAAAATAATTAGGACCTGGTGAGTTTTGAGTATTTATTATTTTAATATAATTTATCTAATATTAAGTTTATATAATATAATTTTTAATAGTAGCTCCATTTTTAAAAACAGCTTTCAAATTTTGTAAAATGTAACAGTTGACACTTCTAAGTGAATATGGGCTGTTCCATGTATACCACTGTGTGTAAGTAAACTACATATCTGTACTGGTGGACATACAAGGTATGTTTGAAGGAGGGTGCGGGTAGAGAGTGGAAGGATAAGGCAGGGAAGGTGTTAGACAGTCCTTTTATACAACTGATCAACTTAGATAGACAGCAGATGGATAGACAATGGTGATGATGATAATAGATAGATAATACATAATAATAAATAGATAGATAATTGCCAGAGAGTAGATAAATAGGCATGAAGCCTCACCACCTCCCTTATGGGTATTGGCCCATAGGGTATCCTGCACACCACCCCTAAGTCCATCACCGAGTAATAAGTCCAGTAACCAGTATGCACATTAGTTTTTCAAAGCAAAAAAGCATGAAACAATAATGTCTTCTTCTCTGGGGAGAAAATGAACTGAGGTTTAAAGTGGCAAGGGCTTGTAAATCATAAATTGCCAGACAAAAATCTTAGTACAACTGTGGTTGTACAGGCACTGCTTCTGTAAAAGGTAAAGACATGCCCCTCCTTACGGTGTGGCTCCAGCAGTTCAGTATTTCTTTCCTATTCCTCCAAATGTCACCCTCTGAACACCGGCTTTTAGTTCCTATGGGTATGTTTCTAGCCCTTACTTCCCATTTCCCTTGATTTCATCTAAGAAATTACTTAGTGTTTCAGAGCACAGAGATGTTTCTAAGCCCTTTGCCTTCTTCTCAAGTCGAGCTATAAACATATTGTGGAAATCTCATGTTAGATTAAAAATAGTCTCCTTGTCTGTAATACACTCTGGTTACAGCTCTCAAAATAATCAACTATCCTTATAATTGATTATAAGTTTGCTTATACTCAATCAATCAGTAAGTAAAAAATGGACCTCTTTTGTGAGTTATGGTATTTTACTAAAAGCATACAGAAACCTGGGAGAAAAACAGAATAGAAATTAGCAAGATGCAGAAATGTCATGAAATCCAGACATTGGATTTTAGCCCTAACCTGATAGGCAATACCAAGCCAAAATAGCTTTTTGAATCAGACAAAAATATGATGAAAATGGGACTTAAGAAAAAGTATTTTTAAAAGTATACACAAGATGTTTTGCTATGTAAATAGCTCCTTCATATTTGTACTTAGATTTTATGCACAATCTATTTCCCACATGTTTTGTTTAATTGGACTAGAAAAACATAAAATCAGTCACTTTGATCCACATCTGAATATTATGAACAGTTGAGGAAGAAAACACAAAGCACGTAGCAAGTGGTCATTTTTCTTGTATATTTTATAACATCAGGCTTCTTGTAACCATATCCAATGACTTATTTACTTTTAACTGAAAATGTAGTAAGCTCATCTTATAATTTAAATTTTCTCATAAGAAAAAAACCATCACAGTCCTTATGCCAATGTTGAAAAGAAAGAAAAAAAAATCAAATTCATGTCAATAACAACAAAAGTTTTTTTTTCTGATTATACAAGACTGACTAGGACTTTCGCTGTATAATCAGTCTCTAAATTTAATGTTTAAATGAGACATGTAGAGAAAGGCAGTACGTTAAGCTGAGAGCGTGAGCACATGGCAAATGGTTTTGTTTGATATTCCGTCCTAATAAGAGCTATTGACCCTCTTCTATAAGCATTAGTAAAATAATAGAGAACTAAAATAGAGTTCATAAACTCACAGCAGATGAAAGACACCCAGAATTAAGAGAACATAATTGTGCTCTAGGTAACACAAGTATAATCAAAGCTTAGGGAGGAAGAAATTCTGGTGGGGTGTTGGTCAGGCGAGTTTTCACAAAAACCCCCTTTAAGCAGAGACTTGGCCCATGATTGGTAGAGAAGGTGGGGTGGGTGAGAAAACACGATACTGAAGCAAGTAGTGGCAAAAGTTCAGGGTGGGAAAGAAAGTAGAGGACATCTCCAATGAGTGAAGAACAACATGATTTGTAATACATATAGCCAGAGAGGCATGTAGGAGGAAAGACTGCAGGCACCGGGCAATGAGGGCTGCTGCCTGTGCACGGGTTTCTGGGCCTGAAGACCACCCAGAAGGCAGCGGCTCCCACCAGAGCTGGTAGGATGAAAGAGATGGGCAGAAGGATGTCCATGTGTGAGTGTGTGTGTCAGGGGGTGATGTGGAAGGACATATCGAGTTATGTCCAGTTTTATTGGGGTCACAGAACATAATGCCTGAGCACCTTATGTATATGGTACCCTGTTGGGAGGTGCAGAGAGAACAGCGGTGTGTGAGATCTCACTTTGTTGAAAGCAAAAATTAAATTCTCCCCAATCTTCATTGCAAAAAAAAACCCCACTAAGCTTTATGTTCATGCACACAGTCACACACATAGAAATACACCACAAGCCCGAACATCTCTGTAAATATGGTTCAAGACCATCGCCTGAGGTACCACAGAGAACGACAGGTTCTCACAAACGATGCTGCCAAGGACCAATCCCCATATTTTAACACTTTAAATGCTCTAAAAGATAACAGGGGGTGGAAAGAGCTCTCTGGCACTACCTGGAAATGCAGGTGGAAAAATCAAAGGGACAACATCAAAGAGGCCTTAGTTCTCCTCCCTGATCCTCTATATTTTCTACTCCAAGTTCAGCACCTCAGTCTGCCATTATCAATAAGGAAGATAACAGAATCCATCTGGTATCAGTTGTCAACTGGTACTCATCATTCACCTCAATCAAATCACATTGTAAACCGAAAGAAGTCAACAGATACAAGTTCCGTTGGCATAGCATAGTATTATGCGTAACAGTAGGCCAAAGACTTCCATGATGTACAGTCTCTTCCTTCAGGAGGTGAACACCGCAGATGGGAAACAAGGCAAAAGAAATGGAAGAGTGAAAGATGATTTGTTGAAAATCAACTAAGACAACCAGAGGAAACGTGTCCTGAGGCAGCACACACTTCACTGCCAAATGACTCGTGCTCTTTAAGAGTATGTCAGGATGAGAGATGAGCCCCGCTTTCTGCAAGAGAAACAACTGAAATCCTGCTGGGTTTATAAATAAGGAAACTTTGGTGGAAAAAAAGTTACTGACAGCAATTTTGCACATTTTCTAACAAATTTCTTCTTCTCTGTGAATTCATTCCAACTTGGGATGAATACCACAGAGTGTGACTTCTCATCGGTTATATCTTATGCCCACCACACCACAATGAGCTTCTTGAATCAAGAACCCCACGGCACTCCTGTGGGACCCTTGGGTGGCCTAGTCAGAACTGAGCAGGAACAGAGCCGTTAAGATATCCTGACTTGAATTGCCCGGATGAGTCACCAGGAGCCAGAGGGTAAATAAACACCACTATTAGTGGGTATAGGCACGTGGGCAAGTCATTTCCCTTTCTGTGCCTCGGTTTCCTCATAAGTAAAATGGAGATAGCAATGGTACTTTATCAAGTTTTGTGGGGGTTGAATGCACATGAAGTGCCTACAACAGAATGCATCTGATTTCAGTTATTATTACCAGAGTTGATAGAAATGTCAAAGAGCTAAAATCAGACACTCTTCTGCTGTAATCTTGTGTGTGACTTAGGTTGGTGAGTAGCTTTGAAAATGTAGACATGTGCTCTTATCCTTCTTGCTACTTCCATATGGGATGGTCCTCTGCACTGTGCCACAGAATCTCCTTTCCTATGGCTCTCCCTAAGGAAATGGAAAAAGCATGTAATTCTAGGGAATATCTCTCCCTAACATGTACACTTCTTTTACAATCCCTTATTTTTCATTCACTTTCCGAAGGTAATTCCCAGGCTCAGATTCCCAGGAAATGCTTTCTTACTTCATCCTTGTTCCCTTTAAGGCTCTCATCCTTTGTCACTAAGGCCGGCTAGCTTCTTATTTTAGATGTCTTTCGAATCCATTCTTCCAGTAACCACTGTCATTATTCTTACTATTATTAACCACATCTGCTCTATTCTAATCATCTACTAATCGGCCTCTTTTTCTCCAGGAATGCCCTATTCTCATAAGTCATGCATACTTGTGAAAAATACATTATCCTGAAACTTTCCTTCCAACTGGATAGCTCCATATTCTGAGACTTCCGTGTCTTTCTTCAGGGTTAAACCAATTTCTTGAGGCTGGACTTCAAGACATTCATAAACCGGCCCTGACCACCTTTGACAGGTTTGTATTACTGTATACCTAGTGCCCCCTTTCCTGACAACTTCATTCTCCCTTCTGAACCTTTACCTACACTCACAATGTCTAATATTTGGTACATGCATAATTGACACGTGCACTCACTACCCACCATGATCTTTCTCCTACATGAACATGAATCTGAGCCACACTTTGCCCACAGCCTTAGGTATGATCTTCTTCTTTCACTTAATACCTTCCTTTTAACACCAGTGCAGAACTAGCTGATGGGTAGAGGTTTTCACTGGCAATGTGCTTCCTGCTTTTGCATAACAACCATCTATTTTCTTGGCACAGGGAGATTGTTCCCATTCTGGACAAATGACACTTAGAAGAACAGAGAAAGCAGAAGGACCAGGCTGAGCCCTGAGGCACAGAAACCTTCTGATCATCATATTGCCAATATTTCTTTCCTTTTGTATCCTCTGTACACAAGTTTCAAAAGAGAGGCCAATTCAGTGAGATTCACATTCTTTGGGCTTATAAAATTATCTTAGTGTTTTGACTAAGCATATCGGTAATGCTGAGTCAGCAGAGGACATCTGGATTACTTGGGAAAACTGTCTAAATATCTGTCTCTGGGACTCCCTACTCACAAGCAGTAGGAGCAATTGACATACAACAGGGCAGGACAGGGGATGTTTCTTTTCAAAAGTGCTGCTCTGTCTTTTGACTTCACTCCTGTCAGTAAGAAGCACTGAGACGTAAAAGGACAGCCCATGCTTTGACTGGATTGGCCTAAAAAGATTATCCTCAAGTTGTGTTGATATGAGTGCACTGTAAGAGCTTGGCAAATATTTGTTAAATGAATAAAATAATGAAGAATGTAGAGATTATTCACTGCTATGTGAGTAGGAAGCATAAATAATATCTATGCAGCACCCTACAGAGTACACTACGCTCTCAGGCAAGTGTCTAAAGTCTCAGGTCTAAAATCCAAGTGTCTCCTGTGCCCTGCTGAGTGGCCCTGGGATAAGCCATGAATCTTGCTCATGTTCTGTCTTCCTCACACAGGTCACGTGCACACATCATTAAATCTCAGTTGCTGACATATCATGTGTCTTAATGTAAAGCTTCCCATAAATAAACCCAATCAGAAATCTGCTTGGGCTCATGCAACCTTCATTTCCTTAGAGCATCTCTTGAAAAAACAACTCTCTGTTCCTTGATTCTTCTGAAGTTCATAAGTGTGATGACTGGGTGTCACGCACACATGCGAGAAGTGCTTCCTTCAAATCTTGTTACTACATCAACGCATTACCTGTCAGACATTTTTAAAAAATAACAATTCTTTGTCCCTGTGTATGATTCTTATTTGTCTAAGATCATGTCAGGCAAGCTGTACATGGGGAACCTCTGAGCTGGCCACTAGGACTGGCCCTTCGCTTCAAATAATAGACTTTTAGGCTTCCTAGTAGAGTCAACAAGTTAATAAAGAATGGGATTCAAGACATATCCTCTGTAAAGAAGGGAAAAATTGGCATTTGGCTCAAAAATCCTCTATTCACAGGAATGGGGAACACGGAGAGTCTACCAAGGGCGGAGACTTCCAAGGTCAGGGTCACAGTGGAGGAACTGCTCAGAGCATCGCAATAGAAAACCTGCCGTCAGCAAGGGATGACTGCTGGAGGTACTTAGCAGCAAGTCAAATTCCACAAAACATAACTGTTTTGTATAAAATGACTGCAGTTCTACTCACACGGAACCAAACACTTGTAATATCCAAGAAATTGAAGAAGGCAACTTCTCCTCTGAGGATTCAGAAAGAAACACACACACACACACACACACACACACACACACACTATTATCATTAACATGTAACAGTTACAGCAGAAAGGCTTTGTAAGACTTTGTGGACTGGCATAGAATGATTTGCATAAACCAGTAAGTCACATAAAAAGAATGAAGACTATAAAAGCCACACGATTTTAAAAAATTTTGTCACTTCCTAATTATAACCATGAATTGAAAATGTCAGTGTTCCTAGAATTCTCTATTTTCAAGTCACTGGCTGGCTATGCTAACTTAATTCAAAAATGCAAAATCATATTTTTTAGTTGGACCTTCTATTTTTCTAATATCAATAGAAAATGGAAATTGATCCCTACTGCAGGTGATAATAAAGCTACAGGCTGTGACACTGAATAGCTCTTATTGTATATGAAAATAATTTTTAACTAAGCATAAAATTAAAACATCACAATTTTATATAACCATATGGCTAAAAATTTCACAAAGAAGTTCTTACTCTGACAAATGCTTCCATTCATGATCAAATATATGGCTAACATAACCTTTGCAGATGAAAACCTGCTCCCTTTCTTCCTGACTGAATTTTGCTCAGTAAATGAAATATCTTTTTAAAGCTGAATATTTTTATCTCATATATATTTTAAAATATTTATTTCCTCTAGGGTATCCAAACACCTACAAAATTATTAAATTTTCTATTAAATCTCAACAGAATATCAGAGTGAACAACTTTACAAAACAATCTAAATTATTTAAAGTGAAAAATTGACTAATGTTTCCATTTTACTCAACTTTACTTTTCAAAATGCTTTACCTTCAACAAGGATACCTAAAGTAATACAACTGAGATTTCTGAAGCTTTCAATGGTTGCCATTTAAGATACAATTGTGTGTATCATAGGATGCTCAAAACTTCATGAGGAAACATGGACATTGACACTATACGTTTCATGAGCATGGAACTCTTATGTGTGCTAGAGATCACAGAGCCTCCCCTCCCAGTGCACAGCAGAAATTTCTTCTCTCAATGCTTCCAGAACTTTGAGGCTAATTTCCACTCACCCCGTCTCATGGCCACAGGCAGAGTCCAGGCCATCATTGTGTTTTGCCTTAGCTATCACAACTGTTCCCTAAAACGTCTCGTGCCCCCTTGCAGCCCACTGGCTAGTTCCAGTGGGCCCCAACTCTCCGTCGTTGCTTTAAGAGCTTCTCACGACAGGTCTTCTATGAGATCCACAAACCTGCAGGCCTCCAGAATGGAGCCTTCTTGGCTCATCAGCTACCCTCTTCTCTTCACCTACCTTCTCCAGCTTTCTTTTCGTTCCCTACATGCTATGCTGTTTTCCACATAGGGAGCACTACCCCCCTCTGCCTGAAATTCCCTCCATCAGCCCCTTCTCATCCTTCAAGTCTCTCCCTAATTGCACCCTTCTCAGAGCCATCTGGGGGGCACTCTACACAAGCTTCCCAGCAGAGCTCTCTCTCTCTCTCTCTCTCTCATGATTCAGTGCAGATCATTGTTCACATGGAGTCATTTTATCATCGATATTCGTGTCGTTTGGATTTTCTCCCCTCATATGCCAAGTTTTACAAGGATGAGAATGCTGCCTTGCCCGTCATCATGTCCAGTGTCTGGCACTGTATCATGCACACAGTGCAGATTAAATAATTATTGAAGAGAGAATAAATAGGTCAACTTGTGGCAAGAACGTAGTGAAGTGCTTTCCTGACTGCACGCTCTTCCACTTCTTTTGTCGTTAAGGTGGCCTCCTCACCCACAGCTAACAAATCACGAAGGAAAGACCACATGGCCTGGCAGGAGCCAAAGGACAAGAGTTACCACCCCCCAAGCATAAAGAGGCAGCTGTTTTGCTGCATGAGGGGACATGTCTGAGGTGGCGACAGTTTGCAGGTAGATTTTCCATTCTCTGGAGTTGGAAAATCTACTCAACACAGATGGGACTTAAGATGGCCCAGTCAAGGATGGGGGTTATCACTGTACAGAAAATTGGTGTTCAAAATGAGGAAACAGAGAGGACAAAGAATGGCAAAGCAAAATCCTGAGACTATATAACTTGATTTTTTTTTACCCGAAACCTAAATTCTTTTTCTGATAAATGAGTGAAATTGATAAATAACTGCAGGACCTACAAACATCTGAATAATAAAATAAGACAAAAGTAAACATGAATAAACATCATGTCAAAACCAGGTTCTCAATTTTTGCAAAGTAATCAGAGAAGCCCAAACCAAAAAATCTCAACAGTATTAAAGAAAGTGTATCTATAAGGTCTCTGAGTACTTTCTTTCTCATTGGCTCTTTAACTACACTGAATGCAGACTCTAAGTTTACACTGGTAATTTTTAAATGATCAAATTGGTCATAATTCAAACACACATGCAAGCACATACATACATAGTTAACTTTATTTTCTAGTAATTAGAAATCCAAGTGGTATCAATAACCCCAGATAATTAACGGTACAAGAATTACATAGAACTGACTTTGAATGTATAGTATGGCATAAGAATAGATACATAGATCAATAGAATTGAATTGAGACCAGAAATAAACACATATATTTATGGTCAATTGATTTTTAGCAACATGCAAAAGAATGACATTGAATGCCTGCCTCACACCGTATATAAAAATTAACTCAAAGACCTAAGTGTGAGATCTAGAAGTATAAAGCTCTTAGAAGCAAATAAGGATAAATCTTAATGACCTTGAATATGACAACGATTTCTTAGATATAATATAAAAACCTCAAATAGCCAAAGGAAAAAGAAGATCAATTGGATTTTATCAAAATTAAATCTTTTGATTCAAAAGGAAATAAGGAAATGAAGACTATTCACTAAGTGGGAGAAAAAAATTGCAAATCATTTATCTGACAAGGATCTAGTATCCATTATATGTAAAGAACTCTTACAACTCAACAATTAAAAAGAAAAATAGTCCAATTAAAAATGAACAAAATATGTTGATAAATATTTCTCCAAAGAAGATATAGAAATAAGGACATGAAAATATAGCCAACATCATTATTCATTAGAGAATTACAAATCGAAGCCACAGTAAGACATCACTTTAAACCCACTAGGTCTTAATACAAAAAAACAGACAATAGCATGTTAATAATAATTAATAAGCACACGTTAACAAGAATGTAAGGAAATAGGAATTCTCTTATATTGTTAATAAGAATGTAAAATAGTGCAGCTACTTTGAAATACAGTTTGGCAGTTCCTCAGAAAGTTAAATATGCAGTTACCATGTGACCCAGCAATTTCATTCCTAGGTATACATCCAAGAGGACTGAGAACATATATCCACCCCAAAAACTTGCACCTAACTACTAATGGCAGCGTTATTCATTATTCATAAGTAGAGACAATCCAAATGCCCATTAGCTAATGGATAAAAAAACAACACTCGATATATCCACACAGTGGGATATCACTTGGCAACAAAAGGAATGAAGTACTGATATGCGCTACAACATGGATGAATCTAGAAAACATTATGCTAAACAAAGAAATCAAGACATAAATAGACACAATATCACTCCATTTATAGAAGTCTCAAACTCATAAAGGCAGAAAGTAGATTAGTGGTTTCTGGAACTAGGTTTGGAGGAGAATGGTAGCTTAAGGGAGTGGAATTTCTCTTTCGGGGTGATGAAAATGTTCTGAAATTACAGTATGATGTGACTGCATAATATTTTGAAAACCACTAAGTTGTTCACTTTAAAAAGTGAATTGTGGCCAGGCTCGGTGGCTCAGCCTGTAATCCCAGCGCTTTGGGAGGCTGAGATGAGTGGATTGCCAGAGCCTGCGGGTTTGAGACCCACCTGGGCAACTTGGCGAGACCTCATCTCTACAATAAATCAGAAATTAGTCGGGCATGGTAGCGCGTGCCTGTAGTTCCAGCTACTTGGAAGGCTAAGGCCTAAGGATCGCCGGAGCCCAGCAGGTCGAGGCTGCAGTGGCCAGGAATGGCCACTGCACTCCAGTCTGGGTGACAGAGTGAGACTCCAACTCAAAAAAATAAAAAATAAAAAATAAAATAAAAAGTGAATTGTATGGCATGTGCATTGTCTCTCAATCTTTGAAAACCAAGCATCACTGAAAACAAAACAAAGCAGAACAAAAAGAGGTAAACAGTGACCCCTGTACTTCCTCAATTCCTTGTATTCTTCACAATGACATCTTCTGTGAAACGCAAACATCATTTCATGAACCATACTTTTTCCTTCGATTTTTACCTTCAGATTCTACTTTTCCCACTTCCAGTATGACCAACCATCTAGTCTGCCCAGGTTTAAGAAAGGCTCCCAGGACATGGAACTTTCAGTGCTAAAACGTGGAAAGTACCCCCAAAACTGGAACAAGTTGTTTTTTTGCATGACTTTGCATAAGATACTTATTTCCTCTGCTCCTCATTTAAGTACTAACCATACCTTCTATATTGCAGGGGGTTTTCTTTTCTTTTCTTTTCGTTTTAGAGCCAGGGTCTTGCTCTGTTGTCCAGGTTGGAGTACAGGGGCATTATCAGAGCTCACTGCAGCCTCGTCCTTCTGAGTTCAAGCCATCCTCCTGCCTTAGCCTCCCAATGTGCTGGGATTACAGGCATGAGTCACTGCGCTGGTCTACACTGCTATTTGTGTTCTTTCCTTCTAACTCTACACCTTCTTGTTAGGCTATTTCATTTGTCTCGATGGTTTTTATTATAAAGTAATTGCTTACAAATTAGCACATATTTTCTAAGTTGCTCCTGAATTTTAGCCAGAACAGCCAACTGCCTTCTGGATGTTCCATTAGCGATCTCTTCAGCTACTAATGCTCAAGTCTAATGCTGAATCTGAACCGGCCTTAGAGCCTAAATCACTCTCTTCTTGATTTCACCACACCCATTTGACCTCTTGAGTTTCAATAAGTCTCTCTGCCTTCTTGGCTTTCTGAGTCTCTCTCTCTGATGCCACCACATGTGAAGCCATCTTGAGCCTCCTTACTCCCATCTCTCTTGCCTATCCCCACTCGCATTTGTGATGCGACGAAGGAGCAGCCTGGAGTTTCTCAGGCTTTCTAAATACATGATAAACCTATCATGTTATGTCAAGTTTCAAAATAAAATACAGTAGTAAAGGTAAAGCCAAAGCCAAGGCACACATCACCTGTTTTTCCACGAGGGAATTGCCCTATGCCTCAGAGCCTCTAATGCAACCCTCCTTGCCTCCATTTTCTCTTACACATACGCTTGCCCACATGAAGTCCATGACACACACACACACACACACACACACACACACACACACACACACACGCACCAGCCCTAGTGAATTCCTGTCCTCTCGTGCAACCCATTTTGAACATACATTCAACTTTCTCATACTCGAAGCAGGGCTCAGTCACCTGTGATGGTTTCCAGGAAGCAGGACTCAGCCACCTGTGACAGTTTCCAGGAACCAAGGCTCACTCATCTGTAATAGTTTCCAGAAAGCAGAGCTCAGTCACCTGTGATGGATTCCAGGAAGCAGGACTCAGTCCCCTTGGGTGGTTTCCAGGAAACAGGCCTCAGTCACCTGTGACAGTTTCTAGACAGCAATGCTCAGTCACCTGTGACAGTTTCCAGGAAGCAGGCCTCAGTCACTTGTGACAGTTTCCAGACAGCAGTGCTCAGTCACCTGTGATGGTTTCCAGGAAGCAGGGCTCAGTCACCTGTGATGGTTTCTAGGAAGCAGGGCTCAGTCACCTGTGATGGTTTCTAGGAAGCAGGGCTCAGTCACCTGAAAAAGCAGGCCTCAGTCACCTGTGATGGTTTCCAGGAAGCAGAGTTCAGTCACCTGTGACAGTTTCCAGTGAGGTTCCCGAGGCTCTCAATCTAGACACGGGCCTTAGGCAGCCGCCTCCTGGTGACCGCCTCCTGCTGACCACCCCCCTGAGGGACAGCTGGACACAATTCACTCAACTGGCCCCTAACCTCCACACCTTCATGGATGCGCAGTGCACCTTGGTGACCCCTCAGCACAGTGTGGCTCCGCGGCCTGCACACCCTCTTGTTCTAAACCACCCACCAGAACACAGAGAGAGACCTATCTGGGGAGTGCCCTGGAGTGCCCTGGACCTGGGAAAAGGCCTCGGTGGTCCCTCGTGCTCTCTTGCTACTCACCTGCTGGTGAGTGTGCATGTCCCAGACGTTCCCCCACATGCTGGCCTGCCAGGCTGTGGCCTCCTCTCTGTCCTGCAATCGACACTTCTGGACCTGAGCATTCTGCTGTGCTATTCCCTCTGCATCTCACCAACTGACACCCGAGCCTGGCTTTCCCCACAGACAGGGCTCCACTGCAGAGCGGCAACCATGGTAGGAGCAAACCCGGCACAGGTCAGATGAGGCTACAGGGGCATCTGCCATTATAAATAAGTCTCCTATGAGAGGGACACTAGCTGCGGGTTGAACACTGAGGCATGAGGCCATCCTCTGGAGAGAGAAGCATCCTGTGCAGGGCATGCTATAGACAGCCATGACCAGCTCCCTGGAGCCCTGTCAGCCAGAGCTAGAGTTACAGCTGCTAACCAGACACGTCACCAAGCTTCAGGAAGATAATAGCATGCACCCAGGCCTCAGCATCGAGTGCCTGCTTCCAGGCACCCTGACATCCTCATGTCTGGGCCTCAGGGCAACTGTGTTCCACTTCCGGAACTCCAACCTTGCCTGCCTCCCGAATCACTCACCCTTCACAATCCATATTAGCTAGCTTAGGCTCATAAATCTTTCCCTGACCACACCCACCACAAATAGGGCAAGTCATGTTCTTTTGAACACACTTCCAGTGTGGCACTTACCATGCAGTGTCCTGATTTAGCGGACTGCAGAACTGCCCTCTCCTCCCCCAACTTGAGAAGGCACCTTGAAACAAAAAATCCCAACCCATCTATCTACTCATTTAGCTCCCTATTCTGGAGGAGCAGCAGAAATAAGACTCGATTTGTTGAACTCCACTAGTACTTTGATATATTTATTACTTTGATGAAGTGGTGACAACTCATGCAGCATGTGTGAAATATGACTGAGTGGCATGTTAATAATAACCTAAAGGGAATATTTGGATAGTTTATATACAGAGTCATCAACAATATAAGGCATATGGCGTGTGTCGCCATCAATCTAGACTTGCCTAGTAGGACGTATCAAGCCCATGATGACTGTCAGCTGCTTCCCACGACCCACCAGTCATGCTGTCCCCCTATCCCTGCTCAACTAAGCTTCTTGAAGAGTCACTCTTCCTCTCCTGAACTCTCATGACTTTCTCAGGCCTGTAGCAATCAGCGTTTCCACCAACCTGTGTGTGGATACCAGGATGGCAAATGCCACTGATGGGATCTGTTGATCCAAAACCAAAGCATACCTTTTATCCTGTAAGTGGTATCTTGATTGCCTGCTGCTTTGACACTGCAGGGTATGACCTTGAATCCCCCTATGACCTTGAATCCCCTATGACCTTGGTGTCTGGTTCTTCTATTTCTTTAGCCATTATTTCCAGCTCTGCTGGGAAACCTCTTCCTGGACCCATTCCTTAACCCTCATTTACCCAAGGGTCTCACTGTTATTTTTTTTCTATGCTGGCATTGTGGAAGTCATCTACTTCCCCAGTCAACTGAGTGCTCTGGTCTGTAGACCCGACTGTTTGTTGGATCTGCACCCTCAGATAACTTACAGGTACCACAAAGTCACCGTAACAGAGTCTGAACTCACCACTGCCCACCTAACCTGGATCTGACTCACATCTTCAATCCAACTCCTTGGTAGTGGTGCTGTCCCATAAACTCTTTCCTTATTAACCATTTTCAATAAGCAATCAAGCATTGCCCATTTTACTTCTGACACATCTCTTGAAATGTCTCCGTCCCATGTCCTCTGTCACTCTTCCTCTATGTCAAGACCTTATCCTCTCTCCCTGTACTACTGCAGTGGTCTATTACTTGATTACTTGTCTCTGGTTTTGCCCACATCACAGTCATACCCCATTCTCCACTTCTGCCAAAACAAGTAAGACGTATTTCATATAGACACACATCTGCATAGAATGTAAATCAAGCTATGCCATTCTTTTGGCTAGAACCCATTAGTGCAATCCTTATAATTAACCGTAATATTTGATAATTTTTAATGCTGATTCGGTTATCATATATGGAAATTCTAAAATACTGTCCTCAAGTACTAACCTGGAATGCACTCTTATATTTTCTGTTCTTTTCTATTTCATTCAAAATATTTTTAAAAAGGAAGTTCTAGTCGCTGGCCTCTATTGATTTTCAGACCCACTAACAGGTCATGATTTACAAATTTAAAAACACAAACCCAAGCCTACAGACTAAAGTCCATCCTCAATCACCCTGTCTCAGTTTATCTTTACATTTCCATATCAACCTTAAAAAGGTATTGCATGAGTATAGAGAGCTCAACACATAAACGCCACACTCTAAAGACAGTGAAAGTAAGAAATAAATGCAGACTTTAAATTCTTCAGTCACCTACAGAGACATTCACTATTTTAATCAGAAAAGTATAGAGCGAGCAAAGAGACTAGCAGAAAGAGGACCCAAAGAATTCACGTTGCTCCTTCTAGGTCGCTATGCTCAGAAGGGCCACTGGGACGGTTCCACCAGGGAATTTGCGTGACCCCAGATTTCCACAGCTATAAGTCTGTGGAAAGTAAACATAAAATAAGGGGGAAAATGATCTGATGTATTGTTGGGGATAACAATTTCCACTTCATATCAATAATTCCCAATTTAAAATGAACTTTGGAGTAGGTGGGACCAATTAAAATGAAACCTTGATACAGGGAATAAAACAGATTTTAAAATCAATGTTATTTCTTCAAATAACTTTCCCTGAAATCACCTGAGTCCTAATATAAGTAAAATGTTTTCCAGTTCCTAGAACATAAGATAGAAAGTGGGGACCCTAACTTCCCTACAAATTATCGAGTTCATCATAGAAACTTTCCATCAGGCTTTACAGTAAGAAAACTTACAGAAAGTAAAATATGGTAACATCTTTAAGAGTACCTCTACAAAGTTTTTACTTTTTAAGTGTATTTGTACATATTTTTTATAATTAAGGCAAAACTATTTTTATTCCTTAGAAAATACTGATTAAATGTAGAGGATGATATCCAAGTATACTTATTGAGATAAAATCTGTAACGCCTATTGAACCTACTGAAATTTATTTTCCAAAATTTTACATGCTAAAACATAAATAATGTTTAACTGTATGTTTTATATGATATACAAAATACAAGTATTTCAATGATGATGGGGGTGGGGGAGCTGGGAAGAGAGAAGAAATCAGGTAAGTAAACTCAGAGTCTCAGTTGTGGATGAGACCCTCTGTTGGTCATTGAACTGATCGCTGGTATCTACATTTCAGAATGCAGTGATAAAGACAAAACTGCATGGACTCCCCACTTGCTAAATTGTCCATGACCTCTAAATAACACAGCGTGAAGGCTGGGTCACAAGCTGCCTGTGCCTTCCCCGATCTGCATACTCTGGCCCCCCAACCAGTCTGCCCTTTCTCCCTGCTTCCCCAAAGTCTCATGTTCCAGCCATACACCTTCCCATTCCAAAACACAAAAAAAAACAACAACAGAACTGCTGGCACACTAAAGCCCTAAACAAAGGGGTCACTTTCCTCTAACTAGTTTGATCCTCTTGATATGGTATTAGAAACATCACTTAACAAAGACACTTAATCCAGCTAATTTTATCTCATTCACTAGCAGCCTTCTTATTGTACATACACAAGAGTAGCTGGATATCTACTCCCACATGCAATGAAAATGAGGAAGGCTGTGACCAGTGATCTGAGCAAGAGACGACATTTTCAGTCAATAAAACCAATGCCATACTCACGGTGGAGGCTGGTGGGGCAGGTTTTCCGCATTTCTTGGTGTTTTGCAGGCAGCGGGCTTCGCCATGTCCCTGACAACACACCTGGGCGCATGATAGATAGCACAACGCACTATTAATCATCAAAAGGGTAGAGCACATCTAGAAATTAAACACGGTACTGAAATCCCAATCTAAGGGACACTTCAACATGTACCTGGGGGCCCCTTGAAGCCCCTGGAGTTGGCACTCTTTGACTCAATCTTCCAGAGCTGTACCCAAATACAATATCTGCTAGCCTTTGCATTTGATTTTTTTTTTTAGCATCAATAAAATAATTGTAAGCAGCTTTTTCCATAGCAGAAAATTTACTGAAAGCTTTGGTCTCTCATGTGAAGATGTCTGAAAGCTTAAAAATAGAAACAGACGTGGAGTTGATATCTTAAATGTTGAGAAATGTTTTCTGTGGCTTTGGCTATTTTATTAAAGGTATGGACTTGTTCTGTTTCATATGACTAAGCATTGTTTATACAAAAAGATCTGAGAGGCCTCACGACAGCCCCCTTGATCAAAATTCCCTTCACACTAAGAGTGAGAGAAAGAGATGGAAGGAAATGGCCACATATAAAGTGAGTGAGTGAGTGAGTGTGTATGTGTGTGTGTGTGTGTGTAAAACAAAAAGAGAAGATGCCTCCAAAATGTTGAATAAACAGTGAAATGTCTTGGTCCCTAAAGTCCTCTATCATACCATAAATAAATACAGAGAGTAGACTCTCTAACAAAGCTCTGCACAGCAGCAGGAAGGGATTTCTCACTTCTACCTGAACAGGGCTTATGGAGAACCAGAGAGACTCACTGGCAGAAATCAGAAAACACTTCCATCTGGGGTTGTACTTGGATGGCTCAAATAATTCCTTTCCTTAAAAGCTTTACAACAAGCACAGCTTTGAAGCGGGAAGCCTTTGCTATAAACCGGGACCCCTCATCGTAGACTTTCCTAAATGAAAATGCCCCTGGGGTCCAGAACCCTTCAAATACGAATCTGGTCTTCAAAGCATTCATGGACTCTCTTGGAAACTGGGCTACCCTGCTCATATTGGAGGCTAAGCATGGTATTCCCGAAGTGGGTGGCTGACGAGGCCGTGGAGGGGAAACTACGTTCCCAGAGGAAGGCTGCATGGCAAAATTCTCCACTTCTGAAAGAAATGGTACAGGGAAACGTAGACACAATGCAGAGACATGCACACACACACACACACACACACACACACACACACACACACACACTGTTCATTCCAAACAAGGGCAGGCAGGACGTCCAGTCAGTATGTGATGTGACGAGAAGGAAATGGTGCCATTTCAAAGCCTCAGCACAACTTCCCCCTGGGATACAAGTAAACAATGTGTTTGTCAAGAGTGGATGACAAATTCTCAAGGGATTGGTCAAGAGATTTGAGTCAGAAGCATCCCCAGAAACCACAAAGCCCCGTGTTCTGGTTCTTGTTTCACGGGAGGCCATCATGCATCAGCGTTACAACATTCCAAAAGGGAGTGGTTAGGGAAATGGAATATACTAGGATTTCTGAGTTCTGAAATTTCAGTTTAACCTACACAAGATACAATGCCCAGGTAGTTAAATTTTATAACACTGGAAAATCTTTAACAATTCTTTTTCAGCTAAAAATAGCACATGCAGCATGTTCAATCTGCATGCACTGGTTTGTGAAAATATCTGAAATATCACCACCACTTTGAAAAAACTTTGAAGAGTTGTATCTATGAGAAATCTTGGTTCCTCTTTTTTTTCTTCTCTCATGTTGTAGGCATGTACACAAAGCTTTGAAATAAAAACTACCACTTAAAAGTTTTTTTTCTTTTTTAAAATGCCTTGATGTGACTATTTTCTAGCAACATAGAGTATTACCTAGCACTAAGGGTAGACTTCTAAGCAAAATATTTTTTTTCTGCCTTTGTAAGAAAAATTCAATCTTGAGTGCCCAATGGTTTTGTTTGAAAATTACAATAGTTGACATACTGTTTCTGACTACACTTGCTATAGAATCTTTCTGATAAAAACTTCACTTAAATTTCTGGACTTTAAAGTTTTATTGAATCATGAAAATAAACACACTAATATTCAAAACGAATATATTTAGAATTAATTAAAATATAATGAACAAAACATGGAAACAACACATTTTCTATACTAACATATATCTTGACCACAGAACAAATATTCAGGACTAGAGTGATGTAGCTACTATTGAATCTGCAGTTTGAGGAAGAAATTACTCATTTCGGATTGCTAATTATTCAATCAATTGAAGGCCCTCTGAACGATAGTAATATACAAGCCTACGTTTTCTAATTCAACTACTTTCTAGTTGAAATTTCTTCTAGATATAAGCAAGAAGAGGAAAAAGTACCCTGCATTCAGAATAAGATATATCAAAAAACATAATACACTCAAAAAATTTTTTTTCGCCTGTGCAGGTTACCATTTTCTTAAAATTATAATTGAATCACATCATAGTGTGGAAGGATAAAACCTCCACAGCTCTGACAATTCTAGCCTACACATGGGATGTATATAACGTAGCAATTTCCACGATCTCCACATAGACTTACTATGACCATTAACACGCCTCGTACTTTAAGTCATTTCAACACCTTGCAGCCCTGCAGGGCTTGTCTCCATGCATGGTTCCCTCCCTCAACCATACATTAGGAGACACCAAGGCTGCCAGATGCCAATTTCCCAGAACCACGGGCTGAGGGGCGGGAGCTCATAGGTCCGACCTCCTAATCTTTGCAACATCCTTAAGCGTCTATCAGATGTGGATGCTTGCAATCTTCCAACTGCATGTGAGCACCTCCTTACTGCTCAGGCCCCACTAGAGATTTGTGCAAACAGGACATGCTGCACCCCTCAGGGGAGGCTTCCCAGACTCAGCCCTTGGCTGCTGGGTTTTAGGAACCACAGGATCAGTGCCACATGTGGCTGCCGCTGCCCACTTAGCCACTTCCACCCTGCAGTGCTTGCACAGTAAGACACTCCATTGCCATATGTGGGCAGATGAGGCTATGGCAAGGCCAAGGCACGGCTTCCGTCTCTCAGACAAGAGTTGACATGAGTGCACGAATTGCAAATTCTAAATGTCTTCAAGAAACATCGTGTATGGAACCACTTTCTCTTTTCCAACTTTCCATTTTAGCTCTTACAATCACTGCACCCTCCTCCCTTCCCCCAAATCCCACTGTTTTATGAAACTTTATTCAAATTTGAACTTTACATGGTTTTGTCTTCCATGACTAATGTCAGGAAATCAGCTGTTATGCAGTAAGCTGCCTTAGTTGACTACAGCGTGTTGACACATCTGTCCTCATCTTGGGGTTTTTTAATTTTCCTATCACCAATGGAGCCAACTATATCCAAACAGGGATGGGGAGACATGTGTGTCTGTACTGACTCTCAGGTGTGACTGTACTAGTCCATGTGGTCCTATGAGATCTTTAGGCAGTTAAATAATGTAAGGTTGAGGAAATGAAACATTTTCAAATACACAGTCTTCTGATTTGCAGATTGCTGGCTGAAAGCACATAGAAACAGGGAAAAGCAGATAGAAAGAGATTTTAGGTTGCCGTTGACAACCTTCCTTTCTTTTTTTTTTTTGAGTTGGAGTCTCACTCTGTCGCCCAGACTGGAGTGCAGTGGCTGCTCCCGGCCACCGCAGCCTCGACCTGCTGGGCTCCGGCAATCCTTCCGCCTCAGCCTTGCAAGTAGCTGGAACTACAGGCGCGCGCTACCACGCCCGGCTAATTTTATTTATTTATTTATTGTAGAGATGAGGTCTCACCAAGTTGCCCAGGCGGGTCTCGAACCCGCGGGCTCAGGCGATCCACTCACCTCAGCCTCCCAAGGTGCGGGATTACAGGCTGAGCCACCGAGCCCGGCAACAACTTTCCTTTCTAAACCCCGTTCAGGGTGACCCAATACGGTGTTCACCACAAAGTAGCCAAAGCAGAAGAGCAACCCCATCTCTAGACAGATCTGTCCTTCTTCACTCCAGGGTCGGATGCTGAGGCGCATCCTCAGGCTTCATTGGACATCGGACTGACCCCCAAGATCAGCATTTTCAAAACAATTTGCCCCCCAGCAGCCACGTGCATCCCAGCAGACTGCAAACATGTTTCTCTGGCTCTTCAGGCTAGAAACTTAATCTTGACTCCTCTTTCCTCTCACATCCTCATCCAATCTACCAGGTTGACCACATTTTCCAAATATGGACAGAATTTGACTATTTCTCCACAACTGCACTCTTGCCAACCTGGCATCACCATCTTCTACCTGCATTTCACCATAGGCTTTTAACTGGCTCCCATCACTGACCTTCGGCCTCTTCCTAGACTCTGTTTTCCACACAACAGCCAGAGGGACTCTCGAAAGATAAGCCAGATCCCGCCACCCTGCCTGAAACCCCTCAGGGGTCCCCAATCACTCATAAGAAGCACCAGAGTCCTCCTGGGGACCTCAGTGGGCTTCAGGTTCTGGGAGCTCACCTGCTATGGCCCCTGCAGCCCCTGTTGCCTTGAGGCCTCTGCACAAACTTCCTCTTGCCTGGAAGTCCCTTCCCTGATATTGGGATGACCAAGTCTATGTTCAAAAGTCAGCACTGGATGGTTCCTACTTTGATTGTCCTACTTCCTCCTACAATCTGTTCCCCTATCCACACCCACATGTGTCCATGTATCCTCCTGTCCACCGGAATGAACCCTCTCCCACTGCCAAAAGATGTGTTTCTCAGGGGCAGGGATACTTGTGGCTCGGTTCACTGATAAATGCCAGGAGCCTGGTACAGTGTCTTCACACAATAACCACTCACTACACTACACATTCATTAGATGAAAAAACCAGATTAGAAGAACAAAAACTACAGACTTCAAGCTGGAGTAGCTAATTTAACATCCTAAAGCAGAGTGATTTAAAATAATTCTAGGTAACACTTTTTTTGTGAGATTATAGCACATTTCTATAAAATATTTATGAAATATAAATTAATTTATGACCAACAAGTCTTATGATTTGGATAATTTCACCAAATTTGTTTTTATAAGATTTGACTAAGGTTTATTCTCTATTGAAGAAGGAAAATGGTGTTTTCTGTCATATGACTTATTCAGTGGAAATAATTTTTCAATGCCAAATTACTGCTTTGAACCAGTGAAATATTATTTAACATTTGGTGTACTAGTATTGTATTTTATCCAATAAATATTAAAGTAATTACATATGAGGAATATGAGGAAATTTCTTAGTAGTAAAGAGAGAAAACCTTTTTTCTTCTGATTTTTCTAAACAGGGTAAGAAAAAAAGAAAAACTTCTATTTATTTAATACCTGTCACATATCAAAATACTCTCAGCACATCTCATTTAATCTTCACACCTCCCTGCAAGGGGATATAATTGGTCCAGTTGGCAGATTTAAGCAAACAAACAAAAACTGTGAATCTAAGAGGTTAAATTATTTTTCCAATGAAAAATGGCAAATGTTGATACTTTAAGAAGTTAGGATTTGAATCAAGGTCTGGCATGAACGCTAATGTCCTTTCCTCCTTTCCATGCAGCCCTCTGACTTTAACAACTAAGATGAATGGAAACGGATAAAAATCAATTGCAAAGTTACTAAGTCCAGTATCTTCAGATATGTTTCAATACCATTGATATCATTAGGCGGGTCCATTGTTGAAGGTATTAAAATAATCCTACATAATTCAGTGTTCTTTAAAATCATTCTCATATCACAAGACCATATTCTTTAAATATAACCGCAAGAAGAGAGTGACAACAGAACATTGAGTTGGCCAAACTAGAAAAGCAGATTGCCCTGCAGACCAACAAAAATCCTGGAATATTACAGAAGGTAGAGTGTGAGTTATCTTGGAGATAGTGAAAGAATAACCAAAGGTGAAAACATAAAAGATGCAGTTGCAAGACGAGAGGGAAATGTATATTTTTCAAAGGAGGTCTTCAAAAGTGATCAGCTCCCTTCATTCACAAATTCTAAAACAGGAAAAGCGAAAAGGTATCATTTTAAAACTCATTTTAGATAAAAATTGCATGCGCATATCAATTTAGAAGTGAACAAATGAGTATGATGATTGCTACCCACAAGGAGAAGACAGAACCCTGACCCTTCTACACAGAAGGGAAAATGAATGTTGGTATCTTGAAAACCCAGATGTACCCATGGCAGGCCCTAATTCTCTCCCTCCTCCCCTGTCTCTCCCATCTGTCTTGCCCCTCCTCCTCCCCTCTTCTCTCCCTCCTCCTTTGTCCTCGCCCTCCTCCCCTCTCTCCCCAAGGCCCTCCCTCACCCCTCTTCCCCATCTTGTCTCCTTTCTTTCTTCTCCTCCCTCCTCACACCATTCTTCCCTTCCTTTTGTCCCCCGTTCCTTCAGCATCCTTCAGATATGTTTCAATACCATTGATATGGGCCTCTTACCCACCAGTGTGCATCCAGAGAATCACTGGAAGTTACAGCAGAGTAGTTTCTACTTTAAAACATCATGGAAGAAAGTGAAGTCAATTTTTGATGATCAGAAAGGGAGGGCCCTCTGGCCTCTTCCCTGTGAGTGATGGGAATGTTGGCCTTCCTCTGGAGAAGCCAGGAAGTTGTTCACAAGACAAGACAAAAAGACCAGGATTCCAAAATAAAGGTGATAGCAAGATACAGGTTCAGAAATTAATGGGAGATTTTAAATTTCAGAAAAACAAAATTTTCAAGGACTGATGAAAAAAGAAAATAATAGGTAAGAAGTCAGGCCCTGGGCTGTAAATTATCAACACTTGTGCTGCATCTCCGGCATGCCGATGAGCTTGGGGCTACATGATCTTAATGTCCTTTCCAAGATTTGGGCAACATGCCCAATTAGCATCTTTTTACCCAAGTTACTGTTTTCTTTGACAAAATCAATTTCCTTCTCCATTCACTGATTCTTGAAATGTTCTACTTGCCTGTGGATTGATGACTGCTGCAGTTCCTCGCAAACTCTCTCATTTACTTGTTCTCACGTACTGACCTGTGTGCATTTTCCAAAAGTCACTTGTTGCCTGCAAACCCAACACAACTTTAGTAAACCTGGAGCGCCACTAAGTCTGCAGGGGAGAACCTCTGTTTACACAGTAGGAAATAATAATAACCTGTCTAGTAAAAGTAAAGAACTTCCAAAAAAGAAGTCAATGGAGTAGAGGGAGGCATTACATCAGAGGGAGGAAGGGCTGGCGCTCCATGGAAAGAGAGTGGCTTGATGAAGAAACGGGTGATGCGAAAATGAAGACAAGTGCTGCAAGTATAGACCAAAGTAGAACTGGGGAAGAGAAAGCGAGAAGAGAGTCTCATTCTACTTATGGGCACAATTCCAGGTAATTACCCATGGAAAAGGGAGATGCTGAAGGAACGGGGGACAAAAGGGAGGGAAGAATGGTGTGAGGAGGGAGGGGAAGAAAGAGAGGAGACGAGATGGGGAAGAGGGGTGAGGGAGGGCCTGGGGGAGAGAGGGGAGGAGGGCGAGGACAAGGGAGGAGGGAGAGAAGAGGGGAGGAGGAGGGAGAAGACAGGTGGGAGAGATAGGGGAGGAGGGAGAGAATGAAAGAAAAGTGGAAGGGTAGGGAAGGAGGGAAGGAAAGGTGGGGAGAGGAGGAGAGGAGAGAAGGGAGGAGAAGGAGACTTCAGTGAGAAAACAGGCTGCTGAGAATGTAGACAGGGATGACAGGAAACAAAGAGGTGGGCATCTTTTCTCAAAATGTCACCTTCCATAAAAGCCTTCTCCATTTTCTCCCAAAGATGCCAGTCTGCACTAGAGCGTTTCATGAGACACATCTTGGACATCTGGACAGCAAGAATCATCCTTCCACCTCTCTCATATTTCCAGCTCAGCTCCTTGGGCAGAAACTCCAGCTCAATCACTTTCCCCCTACCTGTGCCGGAGGTATGGGGCAAATATCCATGGAGTTCCCTCTCCGACTATCCTTCTCCAACAGTTGTGTTCTCACTTCCAACTCTCTAGCAGGAAGAAGTTGGCAGTTTCCTCTTTTGACTGCCGGATGCCAAGAAGAAAACTTCCCCTCTCTGGATGCTCAGTCCCAGCAGGAAGCACCAGCCAGTCCTGGGTGGACAGATCTTGCCAATATCTGATTCCACTAACTCTCTGTCTTTCTCACTAGCCTGTGTCTATTTGAATTCTGAAGGTAAACACAACTGAAGCCTGCTCAGAAGGTGAGTTAAAAAAAAAAGGGAAACACTTACTTGGGAATGACACTCTACAGTAATTAGAGAGAACTCAGAAAAGCAAAAAGGACAACTAACTCTCCCTTGCCAGGTAGGAAACATCCTATGGGTCAGTAGATTCAGCCTGTTTTGTTCTACGATCCATGACAACGGGTGGTGTTTTGTGAAACACATCACCATGGGCTCTGGTTTCACAACAAAGGCCTGTCCACTTATTCTCCACGAAAGAAAGCATGTAGATGTCAAAGTGAGAGTGCCAGGGTCACAGGAGGAACCTTGGAACTCACTCGGGTTATCTTGAAACAAAATTGTCTATAGTCTTTAGTATTTCCATGTCTAGTAACAAAGAGTTCCAGCACCCCTCAAAGTTTATTTATGTGCCCTACAGTTCAGATGAGAACCACTTGTCTACATGGTGGCTGTACCCCAAGCCAGGCTGCTGTGGTCCCTCCATCTTCAGAAACAATCCCTGACATACCACTCAGGTAACAAAAGGTATTTGTGAAATGCCACAATTTATAGCACAATTCATCATTTCAAACTTGCATGATACCTGTGAAGTATTGTTTTGAGCAAATAAATTATTTTATTGCCAATCAAATTTCAACTAGAGCCACACAACTATAATCGAATATTTCAGGTCATAAGCCACAGCAGTTACTTCGATCCTATTGCCACATTTCAACATCTTACAAGAGTGAAAATTGTTAGGTAATGGTTGTCTGCACTCTGAATGCTCAGGGTAGGAAGTGAAATGAGGTAGCAGGGGGGGAATGTATGATATTTGTAAGAATAATTGCCAGAGCTGACTTACAACTAAGGATTTTCTGCTTTTTATTTGAATCACAAAACCACAACTCTTTGAGCAATGCCTTTAGGGCACCTCTATGCATCTGATAAGCCTTTTCTCCATAGAGCATCATTCTCCTTCCTCATCTGGGAGCCAGAGAGCCAAACAAATATCTACTGAGAGGCTCATAATGGTTCCTTGGTGGAATTTAAGTGGATTGTAAATAGATAAAATAAAACAGGAAAATGAAACTTGGAAAAAGCATTAATGAAATATTTCAGGCATTACTTTCAATTAATTGAAACTACTTCCTCCACTGATTCACCTGCCTAGAAAGTTAGAGATAAACTAAAGCCAATCAGATAAGAAAGTGTGTTCTACATGGACTATTACTTTTATAAAATGTTAAAGTGCCATATGAGAAAATACACCATTCATCTTCCATTGTAAGTGAACATTTCTTCATTTTTTCAAGAAGCTTCTTTGACCTAAAATATGACAAAAAGAATGAAACCAAACCAATCTGACAATTCCATGGCAAATTTAATATTGGAATAGGATTGCTTCTTTGTCATAACATCTTTTGTATTTAGTGTGAAAAAAGCAAATGTGGTTAATAACTTTTTTTCATCCTCTTTATCCAAACTGATGAAAATATGAACAGATACTTGGAAACATATGGATGAATGGCATGATATTTGGAAAGATAATCCAGCAGGCAGGATTTCTTACTCCTCATTGGCAAAGATGAACTTGCTATGCACCCTCTGTGCCCCTTGATCGGACAGAACTGTCATTCTTGCAGGCTCACCTGGGCTGATGATCCATGAGTTGTTATCCCCAGACTTCACCTTCCAGCATCTGTCACGTCCTAAGTCTGTATCTACTGAAAACCTCCCTAACAACTGAACCTGAACAGACTGAAACACTGAATGTAAGAAACTGAATGAATGAATGAAACACTAAATGTCTTCTTCCTCGCAAACTTGAGCGCCTCCCAGATTCTACAGACTTCAATTAAATCTCCTTGTCCCTGATGTTCACAACCTCAGTGTCACTAGGACTCCCCCCACCACCACCACCTCCACCAATTACTGGAAAGTCGAATCCTCTAGTTGTTCCTTTGAAAGACCACTTGGCAATCGACCTTTTTATTTAACACCTATCACTTTCAAGTTCACTTTCTCTCTTAAGTGAACTTCTGAGTATCTTCCTCAAGCTGCATCTTCTCCTAGTCATCGATCCTACCAAAGGACTTCACATTCCCTGCTGTAACCAAGGTACACACGGCTACCTTGTTTCAAGGTACTTTTCCTAGCTAACCTCTTCCTCATAATTCCTAACAGCTCATTTCCCAAGCCAATCTACTTCACATTTTTGGAATACAATTTTGTCATTTTCACCTCCATTCTACATCTTTCTTTTATTTTAACTTCAAACTGCCCCCTTCTCCTTCTCCTTTAATTTTTAGTCCTTTCAAAACTCAACTCAAATGTACTGAACTCCAGGAAGACTTCCAGTCTAAGAACAGTCGTTAATTCTTCACAAGCATTTCTAAAAACATAGGTCCATATACGGGCATGAGAAACTTGGTTTAACAGCAACCACCCAACTATCAGGGAAAAGCTCAAGAAATGTCTACTTCGGGGATTGGACATGACGTGGTAGCGTGTTCCCAGCCCCCTGAAGGAAGCCCTGATGATTTTGACATCTTTATGAATCATTACACAGTGGCCATGTGTAATCAACAAACACAGGACTCTTGCTCTAGACCATGCCAATGCTACGAAGACAAACCAAAAGCAAAGCAGTCTGTCCATCAGTAATAGTAGCAATAATAACGACTTGCATTTACTGAGCACTTATGATCTGATAGGGATTCTTGTAATGTCTTTATACACATTAACTTGTTTGATCCGCACAACAACTCCCTGTGTTAAGCAAGTTACAGGACAACTACTCAACAGTGCACGTATCAAGTTCTCCTCTGTTTAAGCGGACTCAGTATTAGATCCATAAGCTGAACTCTTTTATTACTATACCATTTTATTTCCTTGAAGTTGCTTAAATTATCTTTTGATTAAAAATTACTTATATTCAAATACAGAAAAAAAAACAAGATCAAGCATGCCTTTTCTCCTAAAATGTTAAATATAAAATGTATTTATTTTGTAGAATAAAATTATAGTCTATTATACTTTTAATATGTATGTATACTGGCATATCATTTGGTGTTTTTAAGGGTTGTAAAATAATTTTAATTATATTTTTACATGTAACTAATATTCACCTCACTCTTCAGTGTTTTTCCAGAGTTCCGTTAGTCTTGATAGTAACTTTGCAAACACTTCCTACTATAGATCCATGCATAGAGAAACATTAGAGGTTTTCAAACCCTAAGCCTGCAATTTGTCACCCCTTCCATCAAAATCATTAACTTTCTCAGTAGAGTTCGCTTCTATGTAGGAAAACCTACAGCCACAGAGAATTCACAGCCTTAACATGTAATTCTCCTGCTAAAGATTACTGACTATTGGAATAGCCTTTTAAAAATGCTTCCGGGAATCTGCCGCTACCGAACATGCCCACATGGGTCCTATAACTCTGGCCTTGAGAAGCCGTGTAGAATAAGGCTGCTGTTTTTCTAGAAGACCGGCTCTGCATACATCTAAATCCAGCGGTCCTGGACTCCTCTGTCACTTCTCCTCTTCACTAGTCCATCAATGCGCTCTCACTAGGCATGTATTCCAGGTGAATTTCTTTTGGTTAATAACCCTCTTAAACATTGACTTCCTTTGCTGTGTAATATTTTCACTCTAGGTCCATAAGCAGGAATATAAGCTCAAATTCTGTAACTCTAATAACGAGGTCATTGCCAAAAGCCACTGACAGAGAAATTCAAGGGAAGTTATCAACGAATGGCTTCCAAATCTAACCATTATTAGCACTCCCTAAAGAGGTTTTACAGGGAGACTTGCTTGGGTCCCAGCCCAGACCTGTGGAGCTGGGATTTGGGCTCTGGAATTTCCATAGGATTCCAATGTGCTCAGGCAGGTGCTGCTAAGGCATAAACCCTTCATTCACTTCACTGGTCCCTTCTTCAGAGTACGCTGAACCACAAGACATCTCCCACAGCCTGGACCACATTATCACAGCCCCTCATAAAATCGCTTTCCCTGAATTGCATTTTAATGTTACGCCCTCGGCTTTTATGACAGGTCGATACAAGAAATTGCTGCATGAGGTCAGTTTCTGCCTTTACTGTAAAATAGTGGTGAGGTCACTTACTATTACATCAGTTTGATTCCTTTCATAATAAACACCACATCAATTTTTTTTCAAAACCTAGCACCAAGAACAATGTTATTCCTCTTCTTTTACAAATATTTATCATGATTTTTTTTTGGTCAGGGATCCAAGGAAGGCCAGACGAAAACTTAAGGTTTATTATAACAACTCCATTGGTATAGTAAGCATGTTCATAATCTCAGTTTTTTCTTAGTCATGTTTCAATTTATATTATATTAATGTTTTATATAAAATACTGTTAACAGAAGCAAAATAAAATTATAGAGTTAAAACCTAACAATAAAAGTCTTGTGAGTTTTTAAATCTTATAAGAAAAAGATTAATAGACTCCTTTTGTTTTTAAGTTTGGGAAATCCAAACTGCCTTACACAGTATAACCTGACACCTAGCAGATAAAAAGTAAATGATTATTATTATGAGCACCTTTGCTAAGGTATAAATTTATACAAAGATGAGCACTTCTGAAAGACTGTCACAAAAAACTTTCCGTAGGAATTAAATAAGTGTCCTCACACAGAAAGAAAATGGTTTCATAGTCAAATATGCTAGGGAAACATTAAATAAAGCAAACTGAGCAAGGTTTTGCACTGCATAAGTTTTCAGAATCTTCAATATGCTAGCATGCGTTGTTCACTTCTAAAACCAGTATAATATGTATGCAGCATTTTCTAAGAACTGGCCTTCAGTTTGTGAAACAATGAAGGGATGCTCAGTAACTACAGTACATGAGAAATACATGTCTTCCAGGCTATCGTCAGCACTCGGAAATTACCACAGATGATGGCATGAAATAGCAAGTGCGGGCCCTTCACTTGAGCAGGGCATCCTCAACTGACCACCATTGCAACTTCATCATGTTTTCCTCAACATGTGCATCCGCCTCAAATCTTAGTCCATTGAATAAATATATCACCCGACACTTAGAAATTTCATCTTCCAAGTTAGGGCAGAGCAGTTTTAGACTACATATTTTTTATCCATTCTTATTTTTTTATTTTCAGACTGATGACCCATGCAAGCTACTTAGTAAATATTTTAATGTGCAAGCATGCTATATAAACTCAAAAAAACAGGTTTCAATGTAAACGAAAAATTCTTTGTGCTAAGCTCAGAATTTCTGTTTGTTTTTTACACAGGTTTGCTTTTGTATGGATACATAATAATTGTACAAACATACGTACATATATAGAATTTCTATCCATTAATAATAAAAAGCAACAAAATGCAGAAATTGATTCCAAGGTATTTACCCAAGAGAAATGAAAATATAGGTCTACAAAATGATTTGTGCAAGAATTTTCATAGTATTCTTATTCATAATAGCCTGGAACTGGTCACAATAGAGGTGTACAGCAATAGAGGAACTGACTGAAAAACCTAAACAGAACCACAATAGAATGCACTCCCAATTCATGCAATATCAGTGGATCTCAAAATATTTTAAGAGCAAAGAAACAAGACACAAGAGTTCTTACTGTATAATTCAATTTTTATAAAATTCAGAGAAAGGTGAAAGTAAACAGTTATCAATGATGACAAAAATTAGAAAGTAGCTACCTGTGTGTGTGTGTGTGTGTGTGTTGGGGATCTTTTACATCGTTTTGATTAGTTGTGTGTATGTGTGAAATCTCATCAAACTGAGCACCTCAGTCTGTCATTTTTCGTGCAAGTAGAATGTAGTTTAATTCTTTGGAAAGCAATCATTCCAATAAACAACTATAGAAGCAAACAACAAATACACTTTTCAAAGCAAACAATGTATTCTTTTATAGCATGTTGGAATCAGAAGGATAAACATAAATATAGATGAAGATAATAAAGTGTTTTATGAAGGAGGATTTTTTCATCAAGATGAATTATTACACATGCACAAAAATCTTAGAGCAGCTTTAGAGAAGAGTTCAGGAAAAGGACAAACCAGGGAACTACACGTGAAAGAAAGCATTACCTGTTATGAGTTATATGTTATGAGTTGATTATTTGAAAGGTAAACTTGCTTGACAGCATTTCTCTGAAAATATGACTTAATATTGTACTATATTTACTGTTTGGAAAATCCTCAAACTGACATTTTGAAGGATTCTATCTATATCCCATGTAGAGCTGGGAAAATGTCTTATACCATATATCTTATATGAAGAAAAATGATAGATATTTTTTAACAAATCCTGAGGTTTAGTTGCAGTTTCGAAGAGCAACATTTCATACTAATGTTCTTTAAAAAATTTTTTTAAATTAGAAACACAACCAAAATGTAAACAAAAAAAATCATAAAAGTCCCATCTAACGCTAATACTTGAAAAATTGGATAGGTGGGTGGAAGTTGTCCAACCCTGATTCTAAGCCTCTCCAGACCATCTTGGGGCATCACTCTTGCATCACGGTGAGAACTGCTGCAGCTCTGCGGTCTCCTGGAATAAAAGGAGCGTCTGTGTTGGCTTCGTTGTCACTGGAAAGCCCACCTAAGGGGATTGAGAGTTCTGGAGAGTCAGCAGGAAGTCACTATTTCGATGGACCTTCATTTTAAGAGGTATGTGTGCTTTTATATTTAGGAAGGGAACTAACTCTGAAAGGGAAAAGTATTGCAGTAATGGGCGGGCATGTAATAATGGGAAAAATGGTGAGAAGCAAGTCAGGTGTGAGCATGCATCCAGACAATTGGCAACAGTGAGTCTTCTCTCATTGAATGTTCTTTTCACCTCTGTGGTTGATTGAATTTCTGTTCAAGCATATCTACTCTCCTCCACCCTACCCACTGCCTCACTGCACTGCCAGGTTGAACTGCATCATTGCTTAGCCGGAGGTAGCCAATGTGTGCTCACTTCCCACCCTGTGAGGTAGAGCTGACCTGTGTGACTTGCTCTGGACAACAGTATGTGGCGAATGTGGCACAAGAAAGGGCTGAAGTGTGCTCCATCACTGGGCTTGTCTCCTGAACTGCCTCTGCCATAAGACACCCTGAAAACAGGCAGCACCTTGAAAGCCACCTGCAACTCAAGCCAAAGCCTCGCCATGCCTCATGAGATTCCACCCGGACAACCTGAGGAAGCTCGGAAGTGTGGATGAGCCCCATGAGACCCGCAGGGACACCCAGCCATTCCATAGACACTCGAGGCATCAATACTGTGCCCTGAGGCTCTTATGGCCAGCTTGTACTCTGCCCCCAGAGTCACTGTCTGCCCTGTCGGGACATCTAGGTACACAATTTCAAAATACACCTTTCCTCCTGTGCAGAAGGGTCACTACCTCAGGTGTTTTCATGGTATGCAAGTTCTAGGCACTCCCTGGTAGGCAACTGTCCTGGGTCTGTTTGCTGAGGACAGGACACCTTCCCCACCAGTGACCTGTCTCATTTGATGTGGATGTCCAAGGTCCTTCCAAACTTCCTGATGCGAGAAGAAGCCATTTCAAAATAATACCAACAAGAATGATCAAAATCTCAGGGAAGGCCAGGACTTTGCTTAATTCAATGCTATATCTCCAGTTCCTAGAAAATTGTCTGTTACATAATTGTTCAATATATATTTGTTGAAAAACTGAAAAAACATTCTAGGACTTTTAAAAATATAGATAATGACTATATTTAACAGGGGCCTTTAATATATTCATCCAAAGGACAGAGCTACTAGGGAATTTTGGCATGAGGTTCAGGTGGGGGTGAGTGGGGTAAACTATAGATTCATAAGGCTTTTTCCTGGAGCTTCATAAATCATTCCACAACTCTGCACCATAGTACATAGCACTGAACATGACATGCCGTAAGTCATGGTCAGCCCTGCCCACATGGAACTGTTGTTGCATGACCACCAAACTAGATCCATCTTTTAAGACTCCATGTGGTCTCATGTCACAAGACCTGCGTGGAAAATAAATGACGGCAAAACATCCAAGACTTGATTTACCACCAAACAGTGTAGAAAATGTGGGGTAAACAATTTTCTGTACCTCATTATTGGGTATAATAATGAGTTTCTGGGCTCTATCTGAAAGGATTCTCATAACAAATGAACCATTGTGCATAAAATGTACTGAGGACACTCAAACATCATGAGTTTGTGCAATATTGTTTTTAATAATAGTCTTTTACCCCATTTGAGATATTGCACTAAAAATGAAGTCATTTCAAATGTGTTTGTTGAATGTAAGAATGTAGTTGAATGAATGCCATCATTATTACTAACACAGTGATGTGATGTTGTCAACACCAGGTAGTTTTGAAAAAAAAAACAAACTTCAGGCAATATAGAGCTAGCCAAGCTGAAGCTAAGGCAGGCCTCAGGTAGAAAAGGAATTAAGGAGAAAAGTTATCAATCCCCCAAGGGAAACATAACCCAAAGAGGCCCTCACAGATGACGACAGGGGGATGACACAAGAGCAGCGTCAGAATCTTCCAGTGAGCTTACTTTGATTCTTAAGCCTTCCAATCTTACTTCAGTTGACTGATCAAGAGTGTATTTGATTTTTGCATGTGTATTTTAAGAAAGAATTTAAATGCCAAATTTTACAGCTACTTACAGTACGATTTTTCATGTAAATGCTATTTTATCCTAGAATGCAGTACTTCTTTGTAAAGGCTGTCCAATAAAATATGCAAACATGGAAAACAAGCATGTATAACAGGCAGACTTTATGCATCCTTCCCTTTTAGTTTCCCTTTTTCTTTTTTAAAGAGAAAGCCATGTTTTTTCATCACTTGCATAAAAATGCATCACACTATATTACTGCTGTCCAATAAAATATGCAAACATGGAATACAAGCATGCATAACAGGCAGACTTTATGCATTCTTACCTTTTAGCTTTCCTTTTTTCTTTTTTAAAGAGAAAGCCATATTTTTTCATTGCTTGCATAAAAATGCATCACACTATATTACTTTAATAGCTGAAAAGGTGGAAGTTGTTTTGGTGAGGAAAAAAATCAAGAGAAGCTTAGATAGCAAGTTATTTTTAAAATAGATCTTGAAATGTTTAGACAAGTCTTAGTTATCAAATACACATACACAAATTATGAAAGGGACTTCCAAAAGTATACTCATAAACTTGCAACCTAAGGTTTTTAAAAAGGTTGTTGCTTTGTTAACTCACATTTTGACTCAGGCCACTGTAACCAGACTTTAATGATAGGGTCATACATACAAGTCTGTACTGTAAGGGAGGTTAAATAGCTAATATCCAGGTTCTTGGATTCCCCTTTCTAGAATTATGTTCTGGGTTGCAACTCTTGACTAGTTTCTGATGTTATTCCTACCCAAAAGTTTCCATTATAACTGCTTCCATAGCTTGTATCTTTCAAATTAAGGTATAACCTACTTACAATAAAATTTGCCCAGTTTACATATAGAGCTAGATGTACTTTGGCCTGTGATCACCACTACAGTCAAAATATAGAGCATTTGTATCACCCCAAAAACTTCTGTACTGTCTCCTTATAGTCAATCCCCTCCCCTTTCCCTGCTAGACCCCTTGACAATCACTGTGGTCTTCTTTTCTTATCTCTATAATGTTGCCCTTTGTAGAAAATCAAATAAATAGAGTCGTTCAATATGCAGTCTTTTGTGTCAGGCCTCTTTCACTTAGCATATTTTTTGAGACATACATGTGCTGCCGCATGCATCGGCAGTTGGCACCTTTCTGTCTTTGGGTAGTGCTTCATCTCAGGGGCACGCCACCACTTTATTCGTTAACCAGGTGATGGCCATTTTGTTGGGTCTCACTTTTGCCTACGATGAATAAAAACTGTTGTGAATATCAAGGATAAGTCTTTTGAAGGTACACATGTTCATTTCTCCAGGGTAAACAACCGAGGAGTGGAACTGTTGGGTGATATGGAAAGTGTACATTAATTATATAGGAAACTGTCAAACTGTTCTCCAAAGTGGCTGTACCATTTTAGATTCCTGCCAGCAGTGTAGGAGAACTGCAGTTCCTCTATCCTCAACTGTTGAGTGTAAATCTTATAATTCATCACCGTGTGTAAGAGCACACAAGGCCTAGACAACTCGCAGTCGTTTGAGTTGAGGTAGCGTAACATCCATGGAGACTTGGAGCTTGCCGAGCCAGGCTCATGCTTCCTGATTCTCCGCAAGGAGGGTGTGCTTATTATCCTCATTTTTCAAATAAGAAAACTGAAGCTTAGAGAGGCTAATTTTCCTACCAAACATGTGACAAATTGGAAACGTTATCTGAGGCGACCTGTCCCACTTCAACACAAAGGAGACAACTGGTGGTTGCCTAAAAACATATCGAATGACACATGCCAAGCAAAACACACCGTTCTCTCTCATGCTTCTTCTCTTGATCTTTGGAGAAAGAAGAGGAAGAAATATTTATATGACTTAAAAGACATTTCTTATTAACTTACTATACCCAGATCCAGGGGTCTGGGAGGTTATGTTCCCAAAGAGGTGCACATCCTAACACAGGGAGCTGAGATCAAAGTTGCAAGTCATGTTCATCCTCCCGTTCCCATTCCATTTATATCCTGAATCTGCATTAAGACATTGCATCAAAAGGCACAAAAATACAGCCATAAGCAATTAGATGGACACATCATCGTACTACAGACACATATTCAGCAGAGTTCAAAATGCACTTGTCTAATAACTGAGGACAAAGCAGCCTTACCTAGGACTGGCGTGCTTGCAGCCCAGCTAATTGTCCCTTGCCTCTGCTCTCAGGTCTGCACTGGCTTATGCCCTTACTCTATTTATAGGCTTGATGAGTAAACTTAGCTTCTCCTTAATGTATAAAGACTAAAAACACAAGGGGATCTGATCTGGCAAGGTCAGCATTCCAGAGACTTTACACATCCCCAGGGAAACCCTGTTCCAACAGCCCAAAGGAGTTCCCAGTTACTTCAGCCTGTTGTATTCTCTCCTGCCCTCCCTTCGGGCTGGCACTGCCCACCTTCATGGCCCAAACAATTCTCATCTCTATCAGCAAAATCATTACAGCCTGTGCAATATTACCAGTATTAATTACAAAACTCATGTTTCGCACACTCATTATGCGTCAGGCACTTTGCTAAGAGAGTTAAACATATTACATCATTTAATCTTCACAGCATCTTTATCCTAGTTTACAGAGGGGGAAACTGAGTATTAGAATGCCATCAAGACTGCTGGGCAACCGAGATGGGGATCCCCCAGGCAGCCTTACCCCAGAGGCAGTGCTCTCCATATCTCACCACGCTGTGCTTTTGAGCTCTGAATCTGACCAAGTGGCTTTTGTGGGTGCAAATATGTGTCCTCAGAGTCAGGGCTCTTAGCATTCTGCAAACTTACTACCCCCTGCTTTGAATGCTTCTCTATTTTTATTTATTTATTTTCTAAATTTTATTGTAGTGTAGCAATGTGGGGTACAAATGAGGATTAACTACATAAGTAGGTTACATGCGGGTGAAGTTGGAACTTCTAACTGGCCCTCACTCCCCCGGTAATGAACCAAGTATCCTTTGTGTTGTCATGTGCTCCCTACCATCCTTCCTCCCTCCTCCCCTTGCAGTGCTTAGTGACTGCTGAATCCTTCTTTGAGCTAATGTGACTAATGTTCAAGGCCCACTTATGAGTGAGAACATGCAGTATTAAGTTCTGCCTGAGAATCCCTCACAATGTCAAGGCCAACTCCTAGGGTGGCCTCTTCTTGAATCCCTCCCACCTCATGTAGAAGTTTTATGTTCTGTGTCCCTGTGGTCTCTGCATCTCTAGCTGGCACTTATTGGGTTGTTTGACAGTAATTTGCTTTTAAGACTGTCTCCTTCATTAAACTTTGAGATCGCTGAGAGCCAAAATCTAATCGCGGTTATCTTGCTGTTTCATTTCAAACCAGATCATTTATGCTACAAGACAAACAGCTCCTAAATCTTATGATTTAAATGCCAAAGCTTTCCTTCCCACTCATTTTTCAATCTCCTACCAGGTGGGCAGAGGCTTTGTTCCACAACCCTCTCTTTCCAGAAGATTCCACCATCTATCATGAGGTGCTGAAGAAAAAGGAGGGAAAGGCAGCAAGTTGACCACTGGTCCCTCACTGCCCACTCAAAAGGATACAGAGCCACTGTTCTTCTTGTTCTGTCAGCCATAGCAAGGTGCATGACCCTGCCTGACCTCAGAGAGAGGAGAAATACCACCCTAGTAAGTGCTCAGAGGAAGGCGAGCCAGAAATATCTGATGAACAACGGGAATGATGAGCTCATCTGACATCCTCAGCATGTGGTAATCCACACGAGGCCTATTTGAGGGATGCTGGATAAATGAACTAAGTGGATATTTTTAACCTATGATTACAAAAATGCAAATTGTGACTACTTTCTAATAACATTGATTTCAACTGATGTCTTATGAAATTAATCCCATTACTTACTGTAGTGTCTCGAATACATTCATTTATTCACCTGGAATATATTCATTTATAATTTCTTAACAAGTATTTAATGAGAGATTACTTTGTGGAGATTAGCATACTAGTACTTGTTAGGCTAAAACTAGTCATAAAATGTAATTCCTGACTATTAAAAAATGTGGTGTGCTTATCTCTCTACTTATATCTCCACTATGAATATACATAGTACATTCATGTATGAGGGGGGACCCACCCATAAAAACAGAATTATATTTTGGAGGGCGGGCCCCTTGTAGAACAGGTTTCTCTCACTAGGTAAGTGTTCTAGGAACCCATCGGCATCAGTATATCACCTAGCATTTTTGTGAGAGGCTGCGTTCGGCTTCCGTGATTTGTGGTTTTTTTTTAGCAAACCTTTCAACATATTTGCCCACTCGTTTGTGATGAGTGATTTACACGAATAACCTGCCCACACTGTGTTGAGTTTTTGACCAAAACCAGCATGACCTCCATGCCCCACACTCCGCTATTCCTTATCTCGCCCTGAGTGAGTTTTTTTGTGTTTCCCAAGATGAAAAAAGTCCTCAGAGGGAAACATTTTGCTAATGTGGAAGAGGCAAAACAAAAAACGACAGAAGCACTAAAAGGCATCAGCACTGACAAATTCAAAAGCTGTTTTGAGCAGTGGAAAAAGTGTCTCAATGGGTATTTTACATCAAATGCAGAGTACTTTGAAAGTGACTGAAGTCTACGCATGTAAAAATGTATAATTTTTTGTATCTTCGGTTTGTCTTGACCCCCCATATATTATATATGTATATGCATATTTGAGTGTACTTGTTAATTTTATTTTTTAATTGACAAGTAATTACTTCAAATGCATTACCTCAAATACTTAGCATTTTCTGTGCTGCAAACACTAAAATCTATTCTTTTCGCAACATCCAACTATACAGTATATTATTTCTAATTGTTGTCACTATAATGTAAAACAGATCTCTCAATGTATTCCTCATAAGTGAAATTTTGTGTCCTTTGACCAACATCTCGCCAATCTTCTCATTTACTCCAGCCTCTGAAAACCACCATTTTACTCTCCGTTTCTATGAATTTGACTCGTAAACTATACATATAAGTGAGATCACATGGATTTTGTCTTTTTGGGCCTGGCTTATTTCACTTAGCATAACGTCCTTCAGGTTCATCCATGTCAGCTCAAATGATAGGAATTCCTTTCTTAAGGCTGAATAGTATTCCTGTGTGTGTGTGTGTGTGTGTGTATGTGCGTGTGTGTGTGTGTGTATGTGTGTGTGTGTGTGTGTATCACATTTTCTTTACCCATTCATCTGTTAATGCATATAGATTGATTCCATATCCCGGCTATTGTGAATATTGTTGCAATAAACATGGAAATGCAGATGTCTCTTTGACAGACTGATTTCATATTTTGGGTATATATACCCAGAAGTGGCATTTCTGGTAATGGAGGCCTATGTTTAATATTTTGAAGACCCTCCATACTATTTTCCATAATGGCTCTACTAATTTACATTCCCATGAACACTATACAAGAGATCCCGTTTCTCCACATCCTCACCAGCACTAACTACCTTTCATCTTTTTGAAACTAGCCTTTTTAACAAGTGTGAAGTGATATCTCACTGCAGTTTTAATTTGCATTTCATTGAGAATTTAGTGAAGTTGAGCATTTTTTCACATACCCGATGGTCAGTTGTATGTCTTCTTTTGAGAAATGTTTATATGGGTCCTCTGCAAATTTTTACTCAGTTTGAGTGCCTTTTTACTTTGTTTGAGTGCCTTTGATATTTTATACACTAACTTCTTATCAGATGTATTACTTGCAGATGATTTCTTCCATACCTTAGGTTGTCTCTTCACTCTGATGATTGTTTCCTTGGCTGTGCTTTTTAATTTGATGTAATCCCGTTTGTCTATTTTTACTCTTTTTGCCTGTGCTTTTGGAGTTATGGCCCCCCCAAAAAATCTTTTTCTAAACTAATATCATGGATCTTTTAGTAGTTTTACAGTTTCAGGTCTTACATTTAAGTCTTTAATTCATTTTGAGTTTATTTTTATCTATGATATGAAATAAACATCTAATTTCATCCTTCTGCATGTGGATTTCCAGGTTTCTCAGCACCATTTATTGAATAGGCCGTCCTTGGCCCATTGTGTGTTTTTGGCATCTTTGTTGAACATCAATTGACCATAAATGCATTTTTTATTTCTGGGTTCTCTATTCTGTTGCATTGGCCTATATGTTTGTTTTTATACCAGTACAACACTGTTTGGACTATAGCTTTGTAGTAAATTTTCAGATCAGGGAGTGTGATGGTCCTAGCTTTGTTCTTTTTGTTCAAGATTGCTTTAGCTATTCAGAGTCTTTTGTGATGTCATATAGATTTTATGAATTTTTTTATTTATTTGAGAAATGCCATTTGAATTTTGATAAGGATTCCACTGAATCTGTAGATCACTTTGGGTAGTATGGACGGTATAAAAATATTAATTCTTCTAATCCATGAACAGGAGATATCTTTCCATTCATTTGTATTTTCTTCAATTTCATTGATTAATATTTTATGGTTTTCAGTATGTAGCTTTTGCCTCCTTGGTTAAATTTATTCCTCAGTATTTTATTTTATCTTATGTTTTGTAGCTATTGTAAATGGGGTTGTTTTCTTGATTTCTTTTCTGGATAGTTCATTGTTAGTATATAGAAACACTACTGATTTTTGTATGTTGCCTTTGTATCATGCAACTTTACTACTAAATCTGTTTATAAATTCTAACAATTTTTTGGTGGATCTTTCTTTCCAACGTCTTCTTTCCAACCGGAATACATTTTATTTCTTTCTCATGCTTAATTGCTCTGGTTAGGGCTTCTAGTATTATGTTAAATAAAAGTGGTGAGAGGGGGCATGCTTATTTTGTTCCTGATGTCAAAAGAAAAACTTTTAACTTTTCATGTTGTATATGATGTTTGCTGTGGGCTTGTATATATGGTCTATATTGTGTTGAGACACTTTTCTTCTATACCTAATTTGTTGAGAGTTTTTTTTTTTTATCATGAAAGGATGTTGAACTTTGTTGAATGTCTTTTCTATATATACTGTGATGATCATTGTGTTTTGTTCTTTATTTGGTTAATGTGATACATCACACTTATTGAGTTGCATATGTTGGACCATCCTTGAACCCCAGGAATAAACTTCATTTACCCATGATGAATTATCTTTTAATGTACTGTTGAATTTGGCTGGCTGCTATTTTGCTGAAGATTTCTACATCTATATTAATCAGGAATATTGGCCTGTAATTTACTTTTTTTTTCTTATAGTATCTTTGTCTGGCTTTGGTATCAGAGTAATTCTGTCTTCCTAGGATGAGGTGGAAAGCTTTCTCTCCTCTTCATTTTTTTGGAAGAGTTTGAGAAGAACTGGTATTAGTCCTTCTTTAAATGTTTGGTATAATTCAGCAGTGAATCATTAGGCCCTGAGATTTTCTTTGATGGGATACAGTTTTATTACTGATTCAATCTCCTTACTTGTTTATGATTTGTTCAGATTTTCTATTTCTTCATGATTTAGTCTCGCTAAATTATAATTGTCTAGTAGTCTCTTATGATCCTTTATATTCCAGTTGCAAGGTCTCCTAATTCATTTCTGATTTTATTTGAGTATTCTACTTTTCTTAGTTTACCTAAAAATTTGTCAATTTTATTTATGTTTCCAAAGAACTTAATTTTGCTGATGTTTTCTATTGTTTTTCTAGTCTCATTGATTTCTGCTATGATCTTTATTATATCCTTCCTTCTACTAATTTTGGGCTCAGTTTGTTCTTTTGTTCTTCTAAGAGTATGTGTGTTCAAGAAATAATTATTATTTTATTCAGACAACAAATTATTGTGCACCTGTCATATGTAGTTTGTGGTCATGAGAGCTAGAGATTGAAAGGTAAATAACATTGATGAGGTCCTTGTTCTCATAGAGAAGGTGAGAATAGAAAGTAAGCATGGAATGCATAAATGACTAAAGCAATTTTAGATAATAAATGCTAGGAAAAAAATAATAAAGCCGGGTTTTGTGAAATGTGACAGGTAAGGTAGGGTGTTGTGCTGGACATCTTTTGTTAGCCCATGAGATCTGATGTCTACCCTGTCCACACTGCTCTGGGCCTGGGAGGCCATGTATTAGAACCATGGTAGTGGGATTCCTTCCCTCTGGTTCTGGGTGTACTTTGCCAATGGACAGCATGCCCAGGAGAACTGGAAGGTGGAGAGGGAACTGGACGAAGTATTTATCTCCACAGCACGTGCCTGTCAAAACAGATCCCTGTGCCGGTCCCTCCAGTGCTGTGTACCTTTGCTGAGAGCTGCAACCCTCAATATCTGCTCCTTTTCAAACAGCTCTTTCTGGCTTTCAGTACTGTCCCTTCACCTTATTCTTTCAGTACTAGGGAGGCACCTCTCTGCTGTTTCCATCTCTGAGTAACTTTGCCATTTCTTGCTGCTTGTCCTATCTGCTGCCTGCATCGTTGTAGTTCATCTCTTTATTAAGTTATTTCCAAATTACCCATGTTACCTTGCCATCTCTTTTCTACTAGGACACTACTAGTACAGCAGAAAATTTAGGTAGACATCTTGAAAATTTGCACACATTATTCTCAGATATATAAAGAAAACATAGACATTATATTTTTCTGTATATGACCAAATCTTCTACAGAACTTTTTGAAAAAGAGCTTTATTTGTAGTTTGAGGACCTGAATTTTAGTACAAACATTGTCATATCTTAGCTGAGTATTCCTAGGCTAGATGTTTGACAGGATTTCCATGTAGAGAAAATGAGATAAAGTCCACATATCAATGTTAGGGATGGTTTTTGTTTTTTGTTTTCCTTGCTATTGTTACCAAACCTTTGGCCTCTTTTTCAAAGAAGTCATCCAGGCTTATTTCCCATCATTTTCTCTCACTTCTCAATGGTCTCATCACTCTTCTGCCCACACCAGGATGGCAGCCTCTGTTTCTCCCTCCAAACACCCACCTCACAACTCCACCATCTTCTCAACTACCCCATCTTCCACAAGCTCTCCTTGAATCACTGCGCCCCCTGGAGTCAGAATCCTGGATATATATAAAATGATTCCTGACATGCAGCTGCACCCTGCCCCGGGGGGGCGTGTCCTCCACATCCTGCAAAGCCCCAAGTAAGAGGCTATAACCACAGAAGGAAGGGTGCCTGGTTTTATCTGCACAGTTTTATCCTGATACATCTGTTTTCTAGCAAATCTTTTCAAAAATAGGTACACAGCATTTACCTGCAAGTCTTAAACAATGTAGAATCACACATAAATACAACTATTTTTAAGTACTAAACATCTCGGTACATTTTTGTAATTCGACACATTGTAAAGATGAAAATGGTATCTAAAGCCTTTCAAAATTTATATTAATCATAAGATTTTACCAAGCAATAGAAGTAATGTTTAGAAATCTGACAGGCATCATTTATTCTATGCCTTATATCATGTCAGTGTGGTGTGTTCCAAGAACATTTTTAATAGTTAATTAAAAACAATTTAAAGAATTTGTTTTCCCATATTGTGCATCAAAACTTCCAACTAAACAATCTATTTTTGTGTGTCAAGTAATATAAAATGATTGAAGTCCACCAGTGTGTTGCTTCCTTAAGTAGTGGGCTGCAGCCATATAAGACTTTGGCATGGCCACTTGACAGGTGAGTACTGCAACTCAAAGAGTCCCTGCCTGAGTATTCAAACTCCATCAGAAAGCGACATGTGCAAGGGATCTGGGAGCAAAATAACCAAAACAGCTACAGTCTTGACATTTATAATAATTAACTGCTGCTTTTGAAAACAAAAAATTGCTTATTGTCTATATTATATGGTACATCCTGAATAAAGTTGAACTGCCCAAAATAACCAGCTGCATTATGCTGCATCCTCACAAACAGCAGCCCATTGATGTGTATAGAATCGCTGCACAATTAGAATGACTGATTATTACAGCAAAGCTCATTCTGAGCACAGGTAACATTCAACTAATTCAAGAGAAAATCTTGTTCTTTTCAAAGAGTGGTTGGCAGGCTGAGCACATGGCTCATGACTATAATCCCAGCACTTTGAGAGACTGAGGCAGGAGTATCGCTTGAGGCCAGGAGTTCAAGACTGACCTGGACAACACAGTGAGACCTCATCTCTAGTAAATACATACATACACTACATAAAATTTTTTTTTAAAAATTAGCTGGGCATGGAGGCATGTACCTATAGTCCCAGCTACTCTGGCGGACGTTGAAGATGGATCACTTCAGCTCAGGAGGTAAGGCTGCAGTGAGCTGTGATTGTGCCAACTGCACTTCAGTCTGAGTAAAAGAGACTCCGACAAAAAAAAAGTGGCTGGCTTCATATCCTTGTGAACCATTTTTTTCACAGAAATTACAAATTCTAACTTATCTAAGAGTGCTGAGTCTGTGGGTAAAAAAATGTCTGGAGTAACCCCGTGG